>PISX010027880.1:0-16746 GCA_004024625.1 Mellivora capensis
CATATTATAATATATAATTATAAAATGTTTATGTGATCATATAAATTATGTATATTATATGATTATAAATAATCATATATATTATATTATATTATCATATATATTATATATCATATATGATATATGATATATTTATATAATCCTATATTATTTTAATCATATTCATATAAACAGAATTATATATTTCTATGATCATATATGTTATATATAATATATATTATATATATATAATAAAATGGAATATTACCTTTTTCAAGGATGTAGATGTAACTAGAGAGTATATCATAAGCAATATAAGTCAGCCAGACCAAGACAAATAACATATGTTTTCATTTATAGGTGGAATTTAATAAACAAAACAAATGATCATAGGGGAAAGAAAGAGAGAGGCCAAAAACAGACTCTTAACTATAGAAAACTCTTAACTATAGAAAACAAACTGATGGCTACCAGAGGGGAGATAGGTGGGGGGATGGATTAAATAGGTGATGGGGATTACGGAATGAAGTTGTGATAAGTAGCGGGTGTTGTATAAAAGTTTGAATCATGATATTGTACACCTGAAACTAATATTACATTGTATGTTAACTAACTTGAATGTGAATAAAAACTTTCAAAAAATAAAATACTGTGAGTTTTTAAAAAAGGGTTAAATTTTAAATCCTAATAAATTTTCTAGTTTGAATTATTATTAAGGTTCATTTTAGTTTCACCTTGGTTATTTCACAAATTCACTTTAATTGTTTAAAGTACATAAATCCTCTCTCTTTGCCAAAACTTCTGATAGCCCTGTTCTTTCTTCTTAAAAGCAAACCAATCAAAATTTTTTGGTCATCAATCTGAAACAATCTTTGTCTTGCATGACATGAGTTTATTTTCTGGGGAATTGAACTTGATATTATACAGTTATTTCTGACATTTTTGCTTGCTATGCCCCTCCCCCATTTTTGTTTACTTAGTTTTCCTTTTACTTTGGCTCTGGAATGTACTTCTATGTGAGCCTCTTTTATGAGAATCACTACCCCTGCTTTCTTTTGAGGTCCGTTGGCATGAAAGATGCTTCTCTATACCTTCACTTTCAGTCTGAATGTATCTTTCAGTTCAAAATGGGTCTCTTGTGACAACATTTGGATGGGTCCTGTCATTTTATCCAATTTTCAACCCTGTGCCATTTTATGGCAGCATTTAGGCCATTCACGTTGAGATGATTGTTGAGAGATATGTTTTTATTGACATCGTGTTGCCTGTGAAGCCCTTGTTTCTATAGATTGTTTCCATAAATTTCTGTTCTATGACACTCTTGGGTTCTTCTTCTTTTATAGAACCCTCCTTAATATTTCTTGTAGTGCTGCCTTGGTGGTCACATACTCTTTGAAACCTTGCGGGTCTGGGAAGTTCTTTATCTCTCCATCCATTTTGAATGTCAGCCTTGCTGGATAAAGTATTCTTGGCTGCATGTTCTTTTCATTTAGTGCCCTGAATACATCTTGCCAGCCCTTTCTGGCTTACCAGGTTTCTATGGACAGGTCTGGCGTTCTTCTGATGGGCCTTCCTCTGTATGTAAGAAATTTCTTCCCCCTAGCTGCTCTCAAGAGCTTCTGTCTAAAATTATGATTCATGGGCGCCTGGGTGGCTCAGGGGGTTAAGCCTCTGCCTTCGGCTCAGGTCATGATCCCAGGGTCCTGGGATCGAGTCCCGCATCGGGCTCTTTGCTCAGTGGGGAGCCTGCTTCCCCCCTCTCTCTGCCTGCCTCTCTGCCTGCTTGTGATCTTTCTCCCTCTGTCTCTCTGTCAAATAAACAAATAAAATACTTTTAAAAAAATAAAATAAAATAAAATAAAATAAAATAAAATAAAATTATGATTCATCAGTTTCACAATCACGCGTCTTGAGGTCTTTCTAGATTCTGTGATCTTGAGGGGAGACCTTTCTGCCTCTAGGACAAAAACACTGGTTCCATTCCCTAGATTGGGAAAATTTTCATGGAGAATGTGTTCAGCTATATCTTCTAGTCTTCTTTCTTTCTCCTCACCCTCAGGGATTCCAATAATTTTGGCATTGGAACATTTCATGGAGTCATTTATTTCCCTAATTCTGTCTTCATGGCTTCTAAGCAGTTTGTTCCAGCCCTCCTCTTGATCCTTTTTCTCTATAAGTTTGTCCTCTAGATCACTAATTCTATCTTCTGCCTCAGTTACCCTAGCTGTTAGATAATTTAGATTACATTGGAACTCATTGATAACATTTTTAACTTCCCTGGTGGCTTTTTACTTCTGCCTTAATCGATTCCATGTTGTCATTAATGGTTTTCTCCAATCTAGCCATTGCCTGGATAATTGTTAGCCTGAATTCTCTTTCCAACATACTGTTTATATCCATATTAAAATGAGTTTTGAATTCAATTTGGCAAAATTAATTCAATTATTTAAGTAGCAGACATTTCCTTTTTCAGTTACTTTGTCACATAATCATGGTCAATATCTCAATTTCCAGGCAGAATCAGATACATATATGTAGAGATTTCTGGTCCATTATATTTTTTGCAGATTCAAAATAATGAGGCACAATTAGAAACATTCTTATTTAATGCTTGTATTACTGTTCTGAGCATGAACTGGGCACATAATCCAAGTGGGCATTTCGGTTCCTTTGAAATGAGTTTTCCATTGGGTGAACATCTGATAAATTCCTCCTTTTATGCAGGCTCCCATGGACCAGACGTTGAAGAAGATGGGGTATACCTAGGGGTCCAAAAGTCATGCAAGTTATCATTTTTAGTGCATTTTTCCTGCCTTAACTTTCCTTACTTCATTTGAAATCTTTCCACATTTTGTCTTCATTTATTTTACCTTAAAATTTGTTATATTAATGGGCATTGTTAATTAACTTCATTAGAATTGAGTCTGCTTGAAAATAGGTTTAAATAGTGGCATCTGGGCAACTCAATTGGTTAAGTGTCCAGTGCTGGGTTTCAGATCAGGTCATGAACTCAGGGTTGTGGGATCAAACCTTGCATCATGTTCATGCTCAGTGCAGAGTCTGCTTGTTCCTCTCGCTCTGCTCCTCTCCCCACTTGCTCTCTCTCTTTCTCATATAAATAAGTAAATAAACCTTTAGTATTAAAAAAATTACTGAGGGTTTTGGAGGGGCAGGGGGTGGAAGGTTGGATGAGCCGGGTGGTGGATATTTTGGAGGGTACGTATTGCATGGAGCACTGGGTGTGGTGCATAAACAATGAATTCTGGAACACTGAAAAGAAATTTTAAAAAATGAATAAAAATTTAAAAATAAACTTTAAAAAATAGGTAAAAACAGGGGTTCTAATAGACAAAAATTGACTACAAAAGTCTTCGGTGTGATGGAAACTGGTGACAGGAATTCCCCAGACAACCATAACATATCCAGCCTAGAGAACAATCAGAACTCCCGGATATCAAAAGGCTCTGAAAAATAAGTCTTGGGACAGTGATAATAAAATACAAATGTGTGCAGGACGCCTGGGTGGCTCAGTGGGTTAAAGCCTCCGCCTTCGGTTCAGGTCATGATCTCAGGGTCCTGGGATCAAGCCCTGCATTGGGCTCTCTACTCAGCAGGGAGCTGCTTCCCCCACCCTCTCTGCCTGCCTCTCTAATTGTGATCTCTGTCTGTCAAATAAATAAATAAAATCTTTTAAAAAATAAAATAAAATACAAATGAGTTTGAACATACAGAGAAAATATTCATATAATCAAGGAAGAGTACAGGTTGAGGTAAAGAAAAGTATAATATATAGAGACCAACACAATCATTAACTCAAAAAACAAACCCTCTGCTGAGGGAAAGAAACATGACCAAAGAATAGACTATATGGCTGGGTTAAGACTAGCTTTTAGTATAGTCAAAAGGACTTATACATTGAACTTATTTAAGATATAATAGTGATAGAATGTAACTATTGTTAGAGGATAAGGAGAAATATATATATATATATATATATATATATATATATATATATATATGAATGATGTGGTACAAATTGGTGAAAGTTCAATCTTCATCATTCAAAACAGATAATCATTAGAAAACTGGCATCAGGCAGGGTTCACTAAGGAGAGATAAACACCAACTGAAAGTCAGACCTCTGAGGAAGAAGCACTTCCCTGACAGATTTGGTGTTTTTGAGCTCAAATTAGTAACCTTTATGGGAGCCATAAATATGAGCTAATGAAATCTCCCTTTAAGAGAGTACTTGCTCTGGGAACACATTTGCCTGACAGGTTCTGGTATAGGATGCTTTGAATAGAAAGTTGTCTCAGACTGGGGTACAGTTCTGAGAAAGCCAACTCCACAGGGAGCTGTAGTGCAAAAACTGGTCATGGATAGGGCCTGCACTAGCCAGCTGGTAAGAAATGGTGAGTTTTTATACTGCTACTATGTTCAGTCATTGACTAGAGCCTGTCAAGGAAGAATATTATTCTGCAGAACTACAGTACAATGCCTTTTCAGATATTGAGTATATATGATTCTGGTATTTATAGAAATTTGGAGATATAAACTTGGGAGTTGGTATTACGTTCATTAAGTTTAACATCATGAGAGTACAGTATGATATGCAGAAAGAGTATTGAACTCTGAGGTGGAGCAAACTTTTTTTTAAAGATTTTTATTTATTTATTTGACAGACAGAGATCACAAGTAGGCACAGAGGCAGGCAGAGAGAGAGGAAGGGAAGCAGGCTCCCTGCCGAGCAGAGAGCCCAACGTGGGGCTCGATCCCAGGACCCTGGGATCATGACTTGAGCTGAAGGCAGAGGCTTTAATCCACTGAGCCACTCAGGCGCCCCTGGAGCAAACTTTCAAATACAAGAGAAATCAGGACGGTGTGGAGTCACGGGATGCATGTAGTGTCTCATTTTGTCAAAAGCTGGTAAGAAATGGCAAAATCAAAGGACAACAACAACAAAAAAGATCATTGAGTAGGTCAAGAAAGGATTGGAGGAAAACTTAGACCACTCTTTGGAGAATCTTTGTTGTAAAGATAATTGGGAGGCATATGGAGAGGGATGTGGGGCCAAAAGTGTTTTAATTTTAAGTGTTTATTTTTTTAACTTAAGAATAGAGATCCTGGAAAATGAGAACATGTTTGCTGTTGGGAATGATCATACAGGAAGGAAAAATATGTGATACTGGGAGAAAAGAATAGTTGTATGACCAGAGACCTTGAATAAGTGCCAGGGACTCAGGATCCAGTGCACAAATGGAGTCATTGATTATATTTTGGACTTATGTCTTTCACTGTTACAGGCAAGAAGTCAGAATATATGAGCACAAATGCAGGCAGTTGAGATGTGGTGTTGGAAGTTTGCAGGTGTTTTCTTTTGATTGTTGCTGTTTGCTTAGTGAAATAGGGAATAAAGAAGGGGTGTTAAGAGATTTGAGTAGAGAGAAGAGAGGGATAATTAATAGTGTGGGGGAAAACTGGAAGATTGTAGAGCTGTTCATGTGTACCTATTTTGTGCTCAAATATTTGTGTGTGTGTGTGTGTGTGTGTGTGTCTTTGTCTGTGTCTGTGTGTACGTGCACTCAAATATTTTAATGTCTTTGGGGAACCATTGTACAGAAGTGTAATTAAGGCTGGAAGGTCAAATGCCTTGTACAAGATTAATCATCTAGGTAGTAGCTGGATTTTAATTTAAGTTCAAGTCCTTGAGTCTTATTCCAGTGTTCTTTCTGATCAAACATTTCTGTGTATTTCACTTGTGTGTTCATAATGATATTTCCTGTTCAGATGTTCAAACTTCTGCTTAGAATATACATTTTCATGTAGAAATCTTTCTCCCAATGTCTACTCTGAAGCATAGACATTCTTACAAAAAGTCAAAATGTTTTCTTCAAGGAATGGTCCTGTAAGCCGAAATTCTACAAAAAACTTGCCCCTCAAATACATTACAAACACAAGCAATAGACATCTAAATTGAAATATATCCTGAAATAGATGAGTAGACTGAAATATTTTAGGGTTGATGAGTTTGATGTTACCCACTAGTATTAAATCAGATAGGAGGGACAACAGAATGTAAAATAAAACATTTCAGTATATAAATGGAGATATTTACAGTCTAAGAGTTATTCTATGTTTAGGAAAGGCATATTTAAAAATGCAGGATAGTATATGCAATAGAATCCAAACTGGGTTTGCAATGATTAAGAGGAATAGAGAAGTTGAATTGCTATGTTGTACACCTGGAAGTAACATAACATTGTGTGTCAACTATCCTCAAATTTAAAAAAAAAATTAAAAAGGGGACAGAGAAAGTGAAGGTATATCTCGTCCTTATTTAAAGATGAGAAATGTGAGGCCCAGAAAAATGTAATAATGTTCACAAAGTTCACAAAATTAGTGGAAATTAGGGGCAGAGCTGGAGCTATAAATCTGAGTCTCTTATTTCAGTATTCTTTCTACTATTATATATATAATATATATTACATATATATTATATTTCTACTATAATGTATATCTTTCTACTATAATATATAATATATTGAGGGAGAAAACTGAAATGTATATTTAGCAACCTGTATGTATGTATATGCATGTTCATGTTGTTGAAAGGCTATGACTATTAGGGTATTGCCCTGAATATAGATCAATGGCAACATTTTTAAAATCTCGTTTCTGTTCCTTCTTAGCTGTGCCACCGTGAGTAGATTTATTCTCTTTGAGCACTAGTTTCCTCATTATCTAATTAATAGGCTTGTTAGAAAAATCAAATTAGATCATATAAGAGTTTGTAGCCTATTTTTGGCAAAATTTTGGATGCACAATAAATGTCAGCTCATTTTTACCTTTTCATTTTCCTATTTTGTGTTGAAGGAATGGAAAAGAGAGGCATGTTTGCACATATATAGTGAAGTAAACCCTCTGTTCCTTTTGTCAAGGGTTTGTTGGGAAGGCCTTCCCTCCACTCCCCCACCACCAGAAAGTATGCTCTTTCAAAGAGTGAGAGTGTAGAGTTACTTGCTGAACTTTCTCCTTACTAGGCATCTAGACATAGAAAGAAATACCTGAAAAAGCCGATATTCCAGAAGTGTAGCAAGAAAACTTAAGTGGTTTTTTTGTACCAGCAAGAAGGGAATCCGATCTTGATTGATCATGAAAATCAGGTAGAAAACTTAAAAGATAAGATTACTGGCATTTAATTCCAGATTTATTGGATTAACATTTCCTTGAGGCCAAGGAATCTGTATATTTTATAGAACTTTTTGGTTAACATATGATCTAAGGGGATTTTCTTGTTTAAACTGAAAAGTATTTGTGAACTCCATTTGATAATTACATTTTATACTGTAAAACAGTGTGTGTGTGTGTGTGTGTAGAACAATTGGACTAGAGATTGGCTAGAACTTGAGACAATTACTGTGTTAGAGAAAGACATAGAGAGTGCCCCTAGTTTTTCTAGGAGAAATAAATTTAAGTGGGTACTTTTGGGCATAGGGAGGATTTTCTCAATAATGAAATGAACCTGGCTCATTTATAATATGAATACCAGCCAATTCTTAGATGAATTTTATGGCTGCTAATCTAAATTTCTGTTGTACATACACAGTGGAGGTTTGTTTATTGTCTGTGAAGTTACCAGGGACCTATTCTTATTCTCATTGTAATATCTTGGCCATGCCAAGCCACTTAAAGAGATGACACTTCTGGTAGTAAGCAGAGAGAATCTTACGGGGAATGTATAGGAAATTACACTTCTTTCCAATTATGGAAGTATAATACATGATTTTCAGTAATTGTGTCGAGAAATTATGCTTCTTATGCAACAAATAAACTTACAAATGTACTTACTGACAGCCAGCCATGGTTGGATAAGGACTGTTCAATTCAGTTTATTTCAGAAGTTGTATGGTTTTCAGAAGCTTATGGAGAGCAAATTACAAATCTTTTGACTTCCTTCTCATGCTCTACCGAAGGATTTCATCAAATGACACACTATGTCATTTTTTTTCCAATTTTGATAAAACAGAAATGTGTTCTTTTCAAGGAAATCTAGGACTAATATGTTCCTGAAAATTGCATTCAAATGAATGAATGAATGAATTCAAGTGAATGGCATTTTATCAAAATATGCAAACTGGAGCTTAGTATATTCTGATAAAATGTTATTCATTTGAACGAAATTCTCAGGGAAAATATTAATTAGTCTTAGTTTTCCTTGAAAAGAACACATTATTTCTGCTTTATAAAAAGAGGAAAAAAATAGAAGCTTGCCGCTTCCAGTCGGTGAATGGGAGAAGAATTAGGCACAAACAAGTCAGCTGCAAGAGAAAGGGAGCAGGGGACAACAGTCGAAAAGATTGCTGCCTTCAAAACCCTCAGGTTGTTTTTCAGGGTCCATAGTTTTAAGGGGCGGGGGTGGGAGGTTGGGGGAGCCAGGTGGTGGGTATTATGGAGGGCACGCATTGCATGGAGCACTGGGTGTGATGCAAAAACAATGAATTCTGTTACGCTGAAAAGTAATTAAAAAAAAAAAGAAAAAGAAAAGAAAAAGAAAAGACTGCTGCCCCAAGCAACTCCACAGTCTCACTTTTATTAGATAGAAACAATAACCAACAGAAGAGCTGATGAAGGTCAAACATTAGTCACATGTCTTGTGGACAAACAAGAAGGAGGACAAAGTTTATAGTTAAGCAAACACATTCAAAGGACTCATCTAACTAACAACAGGCACTTTGGGGAGGAAAAAGGGGAGATAACGGAAAAGGGAAGCCAGCGGCATTCTGCCCTGAGCGAGCCGGACATCCCCAGCTGCTCGGCTTCAAGGTCGTATATTGTCCTTTCCCCCAAAGGCCTGTTGCCAGTATGTGTTTTTTCTTTTTCTTTTTCTCTTTTTTATTATTTTATTTCTTTTCATAATGACCTTTTATTTAGTTCATAATAATGACCTTTTATTTAGTTCATAAATATGTGTGTTGGCAATTTAGTCCAGACTTGGTTGACAGCTTCTTTGGTCCTTGGCTGGGCTCCCTCACACAGCTAAGGTTAGCTTTAGGTCAGTAAAGTACCCCTCCTTCTAGGGACTAGATGATTCTCCCCTGGAGTAATGGGAGGTAGAAGGCAGCTAGAACTCATGTATCTCATTATCTATTAGAGTAGCCTGGGATTGTTCACATGGTGGCAGCAGGGTTCCAGAAGGGAGAGTGGAAGTCTGCAAAGTCTCTTGAAACCTAAATTCAGAACCGACCCAACGTCATTTATGTTGATTTATTATATAATCACCCCATTAGCCAAAACAAATCACAAGGTCAGTCAAGATTCAAAAATTTGAGAAATAGACTCCACCTTTTGATGGAAGAAGGTCCAAGATCATATTGCAAGGAGAGCAGGTATAGATAGGAATGGAAGTTAGGGCCATATTTGTGGTTTCCGCTGTCCCAAAAATTGGAACTTCTACAAAAAGGTGTCTCTAATCTCACCTACTTTTTCTTTTGTGGTTAATGATCCTTTTCCTTATTCCTAAACAGCTCCTAGTCACACTTCTCATGAGAGGTGGTCAAAGTTTTACATTTCTCCCTTACCCTCTCTGTATGTCTTTCACTTATTATGTACAACAGCAAACGCCTTATATCACAAATAAAATAAAGATGCTCAGTTGGGAATGCCATCAGTTTCCCTCCACATCTAAATTTAATTATTATATGGTTATAATTATATTTCTTCCTTTCTCTCTAACCTCAGAGAACAAGGGATGTATCCTTTTTGTCTAAAACTAAGTCGGCATGTGTTCCAAAGCTTCCAACATTATTCATTATCTTATTATTCCCATGTATTCAGTTGGATCCACTACTTCTTTCTTCACATCTTACCAGTGTGCTTAAATCTCCTTCATCTTAAACTCTTTCAGGAGCCTACATTTCTTTCAAATTTCTATCCTTCCCATCTTGGTCATTGGTACCTGCTAATTGTCAAAGCCAGTGCCTTACTTTTATTCCTCATTCAACCTGACTTCTTTATATCATTTAACACAGTTGATTCTTTTATTCTTCAAAAACTTATCCCCTTGGTTTCCCTATTTAGTACCGTTTTTGGTTTTCCGTTTATCACTCTGACCATACTTTTCAGCTTTTCATTGCCAATCCCTCAACTTTTGGAGTTTTCTAGGACGCACTACTTGATTCTCTGATCATGTATATATACTCAACCTAGGTTGTCCAAATTATTTTTATGATGTCATCTACCATCAACAAGCTGATGGCTCTTCAAACACCAGCTCACATCATATACTGAGTTTTAGACTCATATATCCCACTGGATACTTTATATCTTGAAAATAGGTATTTCAGAAGATGTCTTTATTGTCTAAAACAGAAGATATTATCTTCTGTTCTAAATATGACTTCCCTCCTACATTATCAAACTTGATTAATAGTATCACCCATCCATTTTGTCTCAGAAACTATAAGCCTGAAACTCACCGCCACTTTTCTTTCTTTCATTCTACCTCTCACCACCAATTCTTGTGTCTTCTATCTGAAATGGTACCCAATTCTGACCTCAACTTAACCTCTTCATTTTCAGTGACAGATTGATGCAGACCTAAAAAACATATAAAAGTATAGATAGCAAATTAAATCAGTGGGGGAAAGAAATGGCAACACAGAAATGTTTAAATAGAGAGGAAACAACACAATTATATTTCATATGATATATATTAAAATGCATTATGCATATGTTAAATGTTTAAATCTGAAAAAAATGAAACCATTAAATAGCAATAAGAATATATAGGTAAATATTATCTGACCTTGAGATTAAAATGGAATTTCTGAGCATAAAGCTAAAGGAAAATATTGCTCAAATTGCAATTTAAACACTTATAACTATTATTCGTGAGAATCACTAAAGGAAAATTAAATGCTATTAAAAGTAGAAATGTTTGCTATTTATAAGGCAGATATTTTGTTGTAATCCCAATCTGTGATTAAAAGTGAACATCATTAGAAAATAAGAAACAAATGTCATGAACAAAATAAGATATCTAGATAAGTAAGAAACATAGGAAAATTATTAATTTCACAAGTTATGCAATATATTGCTAGCCACTTACTAAAGTCTGTTTTTCTCTTTTTTTGGAGCAAAAAAATAGATTAGATTCTTCATAGTTAGGTATGATCATGTGACTAAATTTTCTTCTATAGAATGTGAGCAGAAATAGTGTTTGTCTCTTTAAATCCAAACTTATGGGGGAGATTGGATGCAAGATGGCAGAGTAGGGAACCTCATTTCATCTGGTTCCTCAAATTTAGCTGTATATCTATCAAACCTTTCTGAACACCCATGAAATCGACTGAGATATAAGAAAATACATCTGGAACTCAGTAAACATAAAAGAGACTGCTTTTTGCAAGGTAGGAAGTTGCAGAGCTGTGAATCTGTGGGAAAATATTGGAAGATAACTGGAGAGAGGAGGGAGCCTCCATTACCTGGCTACTGGAAAGTGATGTAACATTCCATTGCAAAATCTGAATCCTTAGAAATCTGCTTTCTTAGACATCCCTTTCTGAAAGAGTCCCAAGGGATGAAAAGAGCAGAATTATAGGTGGGTCATTGTGGTCTCAGAATCCCAGGAGAGACAGAAATAAAGGAGGTTCCTGAACAGATAGAGTGCCCGAGAAGTGGAGCAGAGAATCTGGTTATGGTCAGCGAGCCAAGAGGGACTCTCAGCTTGGATTGTCATAAACTGTGAGCTGGGTGGGTCTGGAGACCATTTTTTGCCTGAGCACTCTGAAAAGGACTGGAATGTACATGCCATTTGCCATCCCTTGGGAAGGGTGAAACAGCTCTAGCACTCAGCTGTGACATGGGAGCAGCAGAGTAGGATGCTTGGGCCAGCCTGCAACCACACAAAGTCCAAAATACACCAAGTGTAGTGGTACTGGCTGGTCCCTGGGAATTCCCCTAGTAGGATTGTTGTGGGCATACACTGCAGGATTCTGTGGAGTCTGACACACAGAAGTGGAGACTGTTTGACCCAGAGGGTTTATTGAAGTGGAGGGACCGCAGTCTTGTTGTTCTGGGCTGGAGATAGGAGCTTGGCCATTTTTGCTCTGAACTTCTGAAGAGGCACAGAAAGCCACCAGGGAACAAAACCCACAAAGATGACCAGCTTACACACATCCCATCACCCTGACAAAGGGTTGGGCAATTCTGCCCAGATAAAGATACCTGAGAATCAGCACAACAGACCCCTGCCCCAGAAGCCAGACAGGAAGAACAGGTAGACTAGAACTGTATGGATCCCACAGGGTTGCTAAACTCCAGTGCCAGGGCAAAATTTTATATTGAACTTTAGGTGTTTTCACATAATTTATTGATTTTTCAGTCTAAAATTTTCCATTTCTTTATTTTTTGTACATTTTTCCTATTTCAACTACATTCTCATTTTACCAACTTAAGTCTTTAAGTTGTTTTTTAACTTTTTTAACATCTACGTTTTATAGATATATGCTTCATTTTGTCCTTTTTTCACTCTATTCAATTTTATTTGTGTGTGTGTGTGTATATAAGTATACAAAGCAAAACTTAAATATATATGTGTGTGTGTGTGTGTGTGTATAAGTATACAAGTATATAAGTATACACACACACATATTTAAGTTTTGCTTTCTTTGCAATTTTGGGATGTAGTATCTTCTTCTTCTTCTTCTTCTTCTTCTTCTTCTTCTTCTTCTTCTTCTTCTTCTTCTTCTTCTTCTTCTTCTTCTTCTTCTTTTTTTAGGATGTAGTATCTTCTAACACACAGACCAAAATTCAATCAGAAATAAGTGGAGCACCCTGCTTTGTCCACCTTGTGAGGTTATAGTCTTCCCCCAGCCCTTTTTTATTGTTTCATTTTGGGTTTGTTTGTTGGCTTCTTCCAACAAATCAAAAAAGAGATTATAATCTCTTCCCCCCCTTTTTTATTGCTTTGTTTCATTTTGGTTTTGTTTGTTGGCTTTGGTTGGCTTTGGTGGCTTCTGATCACTTCAGATTTTTCTAGGGTGTATTTTGCTTGGGTTGTGGTTTATATTTTGGACTCTGCTCATTGTTTCACCCATCCTTCTCTTGGCTAAATTACTAGAAGGAGGAATTCACAACAAAAGAACGAACCAGAGGCAATGTTCTCTGCCACAGAGCTAATCAATATGGAAATAAATTAGTTGTCAGAAATGGAATTCAGGATAGCAATCAAAGTTAATAGCTAGGCTTGAAAAAAAGTGACAGTAGAGAATCTCTAAGAGTGGAAATGAAATCTAATCGGGCTGAACTTAAAAATACTATGAATGAGATACAGTCTAAATTGGATGCCCTAACAGCTAGGATCAGTGAGGCAGAAGGAAGAATAAGTGATGTAGAGGACATGCTCATGGAAAGGAAGGGAGTTGAGGTAAAGAGAGAAAGACAACTAATAGACCATGAAGAAAGACTTTGAGAATTTAATGATGCCTTGAAACAAACCAATGTCAGAAGTATTGGGATCCCCAAGGTTGTGGAGAGATAGAGAGGGTCAGAAGGTATGTTTGAGGTAATTGTAGTTGATAACTTCCCTAATCTTGGGAAAGAAACAAGTTTTCATGCCCAAAAGCAGAAAAGGAGGTTCTTTACATATGGAGGGAAGAATATCAGAATAACATCAGACCTATCCAGAAACCTGGAAGGCCAGAAAGGGCTGGAAAGATATACTCAGGGTACTAAATGAGAAGAACATACAGCCAAGGATACTTTGTCCATCAAGGCTCTCATTCAGAATGCAGGAAGAGATAAAAAGCATCAAAGACAGACAGAAACTAAAAGAATATGTGACCACCAAGCCAGCTCTGCAAGAAATATTAAAGGGGATACTGTAAGTGAAGAGAGATCCCAAGAGTAAAATAGACCAGAAAGAAACAGAGACAGTCCACAGAAACAGGGATGTCACAGACAATACAATGACACTAAATTCACATTTTCCAATACTCTGAATATAAATGGGTTAAATGCTCCAACCAAAAGATACAGGATATCAGATTGGAAAAAAAGCAAGAACCATCCATATGTTGTCTACAAGAGACTCATTTTAGACCTAAAGACACATCCAGACTGAAAGTGAGGGGGTGGAGAACCACTTATCTTGCTAATGGACTAAAAGAAACCTGGGGCATAAATCCTCATATAAGAAAAATTAGATGTTAAGCAAAAGACTGTAGTAAGCAATGTAGAAGAACACTATATCATATTTAATGGGTCTATCCAACAAGAAGATCTAAAAATCGTAAATATCTATGCTCCTAATGTAGGCATAGCCAATCATATAAACCAATTAGTAACCAAAGTAAATGAACATATAGGTAATAATACATTAATAGTAGGGGACTTCAACACCCTACTCACAGCAATGGAGAGATCACCTAAGAAGATCAACAATGAAAAAAAGTCTTTGAATGACACCCTGGATGAGATGGACTTTCTAGATATATTCTATTCTAAAACAAAACATTCTATTCTGAAACAACACAGTACTCATTTTTCTCCAGTGCACATGGAACGTCTCCAGAATAGATCACATATGGGATCACAAATAAGGTCTCAACTGATAAAAAGACCGAGATTATTGTCTGCATGTTTTCACACCACAAAGATTTGAAACTGGAGATCAATCACAAGAGGAAATTCAGAAGGAATGTAAACATTTGTAAGTTAAAGAGGATCCTGCTATAGAATGAATGGATAAACCAGAAAATTAAAGAAGAGCTTAAGAAATTCATGGAAATTAATGAGAATTGAAAACACAGCAGTTCAAAACCTCTGAGATACAGCAAAAGAGGCCCTAAGAGGGAATGACATAGTAATCCAAGCTTCTTTCAGAAAATTTGAAAAAATTCCCAATATGCAAGCTAACCTTACAACTAAAGGACTGGAAAAAGAACAGCAACGTAAGCCTAAATCCAGCAGAGTAAAAGATATAATAAAAATTAGAGAACAAATCAATGAAATAGAAACTAGGAGAACAGTAGGACAGATAAATGAAACTAGAAGCTGGTTCTTTGAAAGCATTAATAATATTGATAAACCTCTGGCCAGACTTATCCAAAACAAAAGAGAAAGAATGTAAATTGATAAAATCATGGATGAAAGGAGAGAAATCATGACCAAAACCAAGGTAATACAGAGAATTTTTAGAACATATTAAGAGCAATTATATGCAAACAAATTAGGCAATCTGGAAGAAATGGATGCATTCCTGGAAACTTATAAACTACCAAGCTGAAACTGGAAGAGACAGAAAATCTGAACAGATCAAGAGCCAGCAAGATAATTGAAGCAGTAATCAAAAACCTCCCCAAAACAAGAGTCCAGGGCCACATGACTTCCCAGGGGATTCTACCAAACATTTAAAGAAGAAATCATGCTTATTCTACTGGAGTTGTTCCAAAAAAAGTTGGAATGGAAGAAAACTTCCAAACTTGTTCTATGAGGTCAGCATTACCCTTATTCCAAAACCAGACAAAACCCCATCAAAAAGGAGAATTATAGACCAATATCCCTGATGCACATAAATGCCAAAATAGGCAACAAGATCCTAATCAATAGGATCCAACATTACATTAAAAGGATTATTCACCAGGACCAAGCAGGATTTATTCTTGGGATGTAAGGGTGGTTCAACATATGCAAAGCAAAAAACTGGATAGACCACCTTAACAAAGGAAGAGATAAGAACCACATGATCCTCTCAACTGATGTAGAAAAAGCATTTGACAAAATAAAATATCCTTTCTTGATTAAAACTCTTCAGAGTGTAGGGATAGAGGGAACATAACTCAATATCATAAAAGCCATCTATGAAAAGCCCACAGCAAATCTGATTCTCCATGGGGAAAAGCTGAGAACTTTTCCCTTAAGGCCAGGAACACGACGCCATTATTGTTCAACATAGTACTAGAAGTCTTAGTATCAGGAATCATACAACAAAAAGAAATAAAAGGCATTCAAATTGGCAAAGAAGTCAAATCTCTTTGCAGATAACATGATACTTCATGTGGAAAACTCAAAAGACTACACTCCCAAATTACTAGAACTCATAGAACAATTCATTAGCTTGGCAGGATACAAAATCAATGCACAGAAGCCAATTGTATTTCTATACACTATCAATGTGACTGAGGAAAGAGATATTAAGGAATCGATTCCATTTACAGTAGCAACAAAAATCACAAGACACCTAGGAAGAAACTTAACCAAAGAGGTAAAAGATCTATACTCTAGAAACTACAGAACACTTATGAAAGAAATTGAGGAAGAGACAAAAGAGTTGGAAAAACATTCCATGGTTTTGAATAGGAAGAATGAACATTGTCAAAATGTCTATGCTGCCCAGAGCAATGTACACTTTCAATGCAATCCCTCTCAAAATATCATTGTCATTTTTCACAAAGCTGGAACAAACAATCCTAAAATTTGTGTGGAATCAGAAAAAGACCCCAAATTGCTGGAGGTTTGCTGAAAAAGAAAACCAAAGCTGGTGGTATCACAATGGCTGACTTCAAGCTAAATTACAAAGCTGAAATCATCAAGAGAGCATGGTACTTGTTGCCGCCTGGTGGTGCGTGGGAGAAGAATGTGGCACAAACAAGTCAGCTGCAAGAGAATGGGAGCAGGGAACAACAGTAGAACGATTGTCACCCCAAAGAACTTCTCAGTCTCATATTTGTTAGAAAGTGAGTAACAACCAATAAAGAAGCCAGAGTA
>PISX010027881.1:0-22361 GCA_004024625.1 Mellivora capensis
ACCTCATTCATCTCTGCTCTAACCTTGATTATTTCCCTTCTTGTGCGTGGAGTTGGTTTAATTTGTTGTTGATTCTCCAGTTCTTTAAGGTGTAGAGACAGCTGTTGTATTCTGGATTTTTCAATTTTTTTGAGGGAGGCCTGGATGGCTATGTATTTCCCCCTTAGGACCGCCTTTGCTGTATCCCATAGGTTTTGGATCGACGTGAATCCGAAAGAAACAATAAAACTTTTAAAAGAAAAAAAAAAAAAAAACCTTATCCTTATCTTTTAGGTTATCTTAAAAATTCTTATCTTTTAAGTTGTCTTTTAAAAAATTTGAAAGCTTTTCTATAGGTTAAAAATATACTGGTTACATTTTTGTTGTATGTCAATTATATGCAGATACTTTACATTACCTCTAACGTCAACAGTAATCCTAAGAAATATATATTACCACCATTTTACAGATAAGTAAAAAGAGCCCAGTAAGATTAAAGTCATTTAGCCAGTAAATGTTGGGCAAGTCTGCCTGGTTCCAAATATGATTTGATGTCTTCACATCTTAATTATTACATTTCTGAGGTACTAGGTTAATATCTTGCTTCAGATTTTACCTATTCTTCTGTGAAATTCTCTCCTCCTTTATTCCTATGTGACTCCCAAACTCTTCTGAATGATTCTCCCTGTAAGCCTGTTTTATATTTTTACCTTTAATATTCTAAATACCTCCTTCACCTATTTTTATGATCCTCTTTCTGTTCCAACCCCAAATTAAGATTTTCCTTAAAATTAAAAAGTCTTTTTTTCTTGGCAATTTCTATGTCATTTCTATTTATTAATTCTCAAATCTCTAACTTCTGTCCTACTATCTTCCATACTTCTAACTGAATATTTGCATTTGTATGTCTCCGTTTTACTTAGAGCCAACATGTCTAAACCAATCCCATCACCCTCCTTCCAAAACCAGCACTTGTCCCCAGTCTCCCTTTTGATTGATGGTCATGGGCACCCCAGATAGCTACTCTTGAAACCTCAAAACTATAGTTGATACCCACTTGTTTTTGCCCTCCACAAGTTCATCCTCACTATGAATCCATCAAGTCTCTCCTTAGAATCAACTTCTTTTCCTTTATTCTTCTTTATAGTTTTTATTTATCTTAACAATTTTATTGTTTGTTTGTTTGTTTTTTTAAAGATTTTACTCATTTATTTGACAGAGAGAGACAAAGTGAGAGACAGAACACAAGTAAGGTGAATGGGAAAGGGAGAAGCAGGCCTCCAGATGAGCAGGGAGCCCGATGTGGGGCTCTATCCCAGGACTCCAGGATCATGACCTGAGCTGAAGGCAGACACTTAATGACTGAACCACCCAGGTGCCCCAACAATTTTATTGTTAATATCATTATGAATTATAATTGATTAAATGTTTCCTCTATTTTCTCACTTATAAAAAGAAAAAAATTTACTGCTTTCTACCTATTTCCATGGTTCATGACAATAGAGTATAATGGAGCCATGACTTTCAAAATAGGTAATAACCTTACATTGTCATGAACTATATGAAGCACAGTTTAATTTCCTTAGAAAGTAAACCTTTCATATAGATATAGAGATACAGAGGTATATACACCTAGAGAGAGAGATGGTACTCAATTATATCCATAGAAAGAATGACAGAATTAATTTAAAATAGTTCTCTTTTTTCTTTCAAAGACCTTCAATTCTTTGAATTATTACATTCTATTACTGTTCTCTGCTTCTCTCCCAATATTATTTTAATAAATAGCATTACAATATTTGAAGCGTGATTTTAAATCATATGTGGAAAAAGTTCAGCAAGTCTACCTATGTTTAATTTGATAATGTTATCTTTTATAAAACTAGTTTCCTCCATATTTCCATTTTGAACAGTTAGCATTTTAACATTCTCCCAGTAATTAAATATATATTGGATAACTGCCTTTCAAAAATATAAATCTGCTTTTCTTACCTCACACTTATTACTCATTAGGAGAATGCATGCTGCATATGATACTAGAAATTAGAGTAGATCATTGGCCTTTTTAAAACCTCCCACAATGCAAGGTGGGATTTTTAAACCACCTGGGTGGCTCAGTCAGTTAAGTGTCTACCTTCGCCTCTGGTCATGATCCCAGGGTTCTGGCATGGAGCCTCACATCCAGCCTCGCATCCAGCCTCACATCCAAACTCACATCCAGGCTCACATGAGGTTCCCGGGTCAGCAGGGAGTCTGCTTCTCCATCTCCCTCTTCCTCTGCCTCTCCTCTCTGTGTGCATTTCTCTCTTTTTCTCTCCCTCAAATAAATAAATGAAATCTTTTAAATATTAAATAAATAAATAAATAAACAAGTTTAATTGATTAAATAGACACTTAGCTCCTCTGGGTACTCAGTAGGCATGTCATAAGTATACCATGCTTGAACAGACTACTGGCACAAAATGTGAAATGAGGTTATGACATGGAGTTTTGTAAAGGCCACAAAACAGCATAAAGCCAAAGTTATACAATTCACCTTTGTCTGTTTTTATTTATTCACTAATTAGTCAATAATTTGCTGAGTGCCTTGTGTATGCAAGGTCTTAGGTGTTAGGTGCTAAAAAATCCAAAGATTACTGTCCTTAAAGAAGAAAAAAATGTAGCTGTAGGAACAAATGCATGAAAATAAAATTATAAGACAATGTAATTTCTTACTAAAGTCTAGAAACTTCATTTTATGTGGTCATCTTTCTATTCAAAATTCACCTAATTTATGTATAGATTATGCAGACTGTTGGCTTTCAAATAGGGTCCTAAAAGTCAGCAATACTCTAAGGAACTACAGAAAGGATAAGCACATGGGAATGTTTCCACATTCCTCACTCCATCCCAATGCAGGCAAAGAAGTCCTAATTTTATCATTTTTACATAATGGGGTTCAATAGCTTATTTACAGAAAAGGTTATCTAGAGAAAACAAAGCTTGAAAGTCACTAATAAGAATAATTATCTCACTAAAGCAGGGTTCTCAAGTTAAATATCATATAATCATACACATTTAATCTTCAAATTTTGGCAAGAATATAGTGAGAAGATCTCTGAAGAGAGACAAGTAACATTTGCTCTAAGCCCTGCTAAAGAATTCAGGGAATACCATTCCAGATGAAAGGAATTATCAGTGCAGAAACTCTGAGTCAATAAAAGGTAGGAAACAGGGGCGCCTGGGTGGCTCAGTGGGTTAAGCCTCTGCCTTCAGCTCAGGTCACGATCTCAGGGTCCTGGGCTTAAGCCCTACATCGGGCTCTCTGCTCAGCAGAGAGCCTGCTTTCCCCTCTCTCTCTGCCTGCCTCTCTTGTGATCTCTCTCTGTCAAATAAATAAATAAAATCTTTCAAAAAAAAAAAAAAAGGTAGGAAACAGTTTCAAGGAAGAAAAAAAGCAGCCAATCTGGCTAAAGCATTATAGACGAAGGGGAATGTGGGACAATATGATGTTAGAGAATGAGGTAGGTTTGACATCAGGCAGGACCTTGTAAGCTACTGTAAAGAGTTTGGCTTTTTTTCTACAACCAATGAGAAGTCACTGAAGACATGAACAGGGAAGGCTTTTCAAAAATTAATGTGGCTTCTAAATGATAATGGATTAGAAAGGAGCAGAAGGAGAAAAAAGAAACAAGCTTGGAGTACTGATACAGTTAAAGGGGGAGACCAGGGCATCTTGGATTAGGGTGACGGTAATGCAGAGATACGGATATATTTTGAAGGTAGAATCTTCACAAATTTGCTGGTAGACTGGATATGGTAGGTCAGGTAAGGGAGAAATCAAAGACATTTCATCTAATTTTGTGAGTAATGTGTAGTGTGTCATTTACTGAGATGGTGAAGACTAGAGGAGAGACAAGTATGGGGGATAAGGAACCAAGAGTTCTATTTTGGACATACCAAGTATGAGATGCCTATTTGACAACCAGTAGATCAAATAGGTAGCTAAATATACAATAATAACAACTAATAATTATTGAGCACGTTTTCTACATATGAGATACTATTCTAAGCACTTTGCCTGTACATTTACAAACTCAAAACTTATGAAGTACTATTATCTTTATAATAATTTAAGGATCTATAAGTAAGAAAACTCTGATGCAGAGAAAGTTAAGTAACTGCATCAAACAACTGGTAAATTTTGGAGCTGAAAATCAAGTCCAAATGGTTAGGCTCCAGGGCCCATCATCTTAACTTATACCCTCTATGGCATACAAGATCAAAAGGCCCAGGAGAGTAGGCCCAGTTGTAAATAGATATTTGTGAATTCTTTATTAATATATAAACTTTCTTATTCATTCAACATGTATTTATTAAACACCTGCTATGTACCAAGCTCTATTCTAATGAATAAAGCAGATGTTCAGATCAGATATTCAGATCAGGAGGCTCCTAATACATCAAATGGTGATATGTGTTACAAAGAAAACTAAAACTGTGTAAGGAACATAAGTGTGCCTCGAGTTGGAGTGGATGTTCTTTTATATGGCATAACCAGGGCTGGACTCTCTGAAAAGGTGACACTGGGACAGAGACATAAAGGAAGTATAGGTGTGAGCTATGCACATATCTGATAGGTTGAAGTGTCACAGACAGAGAGAACAGTAAGTACAAAGGCTCTAGGTAGAATTTAATGAAGAACACAGAGATTTAGATTGAATCCTGTGAGTGAGCTTGTTCTCTTAAGCCAAAATGACCTAAAGTACATTGAACCAAAACTTGAGAAAAAGCTGCTTCCTCAATATTGCTTGACCCTGTGTCCCTCCAAAAAGAGAAAAATGCCAATCCAGAGTCCACACATCCCAGATATAGATGTAAAGAAGCAAGGGAGAGATAGGAAGCATTCTCAACGGCTAATGGGGGCAGCTGTCAGAAAGAGGAACGGGGAGTGCAGTTTCCAAAAAAAGGAGTTACTTCCAGTCCTGTGGGAGAAGAAAAGCATCTGAAAAGAGAAAAATAAATGGCCACAGATAATTTGAACAAACTCATGCTTAATTATTTCTGGAAGGAAAAAACAAGAGAATCCATGCCCATCTGTGTTCTGTTTCTAATCCTTTTGAAAGTTCTACTTTCTAGTACTATGATCTGATGAGGGCCCTTAAACTTCTATCCCTGACAGCATTCTTCCTTAGGGGGGAAATATGTACACAGTCTAGGAGCTGGGAGTTTGGGGACATGCGGAAGGTACAAGAATAGAAAACAGCCATAGGCTCCCCTAGAGGTGTGTTTGCCCCAGTTTGCCTAACCAGTTTTCTGCTTTGTTCTATCTACCTTAAAAATATTCCTTGGACTAGAAATATGCCACACTATTTCCACCCTTTTCTCTTTCCACCTGACGAGGATTAAACTTTCCCCTACAATCCAGCTTTAAAACCATGCCTTCCTCACTTAAAGATTTGCTGACAAACTTCTTGGATGCCAACTGCCTACCTGCCTGGACATGTGAGATTATTGATCTTGAATTATCTCTCCCTGCATGTTCTCACTGATCACTGTTAGACTCTCCAGAAACAGCCATTTGTCTGTTTATTGCCAGAGATTTCAGATATCATTTTTGCCTCACAGGCTGGATTTCCTCCCAGCACCTGCAACTCTTTGTACCCTAAACACATGCTCTGCTCCAATTATTGGATCTAATTTCAGATTTCTGTCCTTCCTATACAGCACCATCCTATTGTAGTAGATGAAGCATGTAGCCATATCTCAATCTGCATCTATGTCTATTCTGGGAACTGATTTAAATATGTTATTTACCATTAATGAAAACAGTAAATCAACTATTGCTTTAAACCGTGAAACCCTGGAAAGCAATGTTTTGTCTTAATTGCCTTTACTCTCTAGGACCTAGCCCACCATCTGGCATATAGTAGATGCTCAGTAAACATATTTGAATGAACAGAATGACATGTTCAGGCATTTATAAACTAAGCTAAGTGCCACAGGAATAATAGCACAGTCCTGACTACCTGACTTTGGTTTGAAGTGGTTAATGTTAGACCAGCAATTTTTCCAAATTGTCATCAATCAAGCTAACTTAACAAAGGCTTTGCTACTGCCCTTTCTAAAGGAAAAGCCAAGAGTGGTCAGCCTATAATTTAGAGGTTCAAGAACTGTCACTAATATCCTTTGAGGATATGTCATGAATCATGAGGGAGAAGAAACTAAAAGTAGACCCTGGAATAACAAAATCACTTTCTTTCTAAGGAAAATGGAGGTTTTCTCTAGTGTGGTAGTATCTACAAGATGTTTCATAGGCACCTGAGTGACCCCTTCTCTATGCCAGTGGTTTTCTCAGAAGAATAAAATAGGTCACTAAAAGAATTCTGTCCACTTAGTAATAAGTTGAATTCCATATGGATGTTTGCATTTAAGAGCTAATGGGTTTTTTTAAGGTTTTATTTATTTATTTATTTATTAGAGGGAGAGACACAGGAGCAGGGGGAGGGGAAGAAAGAGGAGGAGGAGCAGACTCCCCACTGAGCAGGGAGCCCCACGCTCAGGATGCTTATAGCTCTATCTCCATCCCAGGATCCCTGGATCCTGAACTAAAGGCGCATGCTTAACCAACTGAGTCACCCAGATGCCCCTAAAATATAACAGTTTTAAATGGTATTACAAGGATTAACTTGAGTACCTGGTAGTAAAGTATTCAGATATGTTTAAAATGACTTACAAATTTATATTACAAGTCATGGGAGGGGGGGTCTTACTTAAAACTAGCAAAAAAAAAAAAGGTAAAAATGCATCTACCTAAGAATTATCATAGGCTTATTATACTCATACAGCAAATATGATATCAACTACCAATGTTTAAAAGTCATTAAAAGAATGAGTTGCTATGGTTTCTGACAGATCACAGGTTTATCTGGTTCTCTTTTACTCCATTTATTTGTCAATCATTACTGAAGGCCAGCTAGGTAACAGGCATTCTGTTAAGCACTAGTAATATAGAGAGGAGAAGGACAATCCCTGTAACCTCAAGAGTTTTCATTCTAGTTAAGTAAAAAACTTCATGAGACAGTTGTGATCATTATCTCATTTAACTAAATTAACCAAGCTGACCAGCTAGTTTGGTGTTAGATAGACACAATCAATTCACTTATTTAAAACTTTGTTGTACAATATATAAATCTTTATACCTTATGTCTCTTCCCTTTTTAGTCCTGCTGCTTAATATTTTGTCATTTTACTACTGAGTAACATGCTTATGGGAGAATGGATGGGAAAAAATAAAAGATGTTAAATAAATAATTCTTCAACTGACAGATTAGGAAAAAAAGACATATTTAACTCTTAAATATGTATGTATACAATACCTTTGTATATCCAAAAGAAAAATAGGCCAAAATACATATGAATAAAAGGCATAAACCAAAAACCAACAGATTTTCAGCCTCATTAATAGCAAAGAGATATTAGTTTAAATATTAAGGTGCCATGCTCCACCTGTTACACTGACATTTTTCAAGATTGATAATGTACAGATGGTGAGAATGTGGCAAAAACAGGCTACTCTTATATATTGTTCTGGCAGCAAACAATTAATATTTCAAGAAGGGATTTTGGCAATACTTAAACTTCAAATGCAAGTATCTTTCACTCTAATTGAACTTCTAGAAATCTACACTATAGAAATATTTACACCAGCTCTCAGAGTAGGAGGATGGCCCTTTAAGCTTTGTTTCTAATAGCAAAACTGAAAACAACCTGAATTATGATAAAAAGGGGATGACAAAATAAATCTTTGCACATATTATATAGTACTGTGTAGTCACTTAAAAGAATGAGGCTCACATAGCTTTGAGTAAATGGAAAGCTAGTTGCAAATGATGTACAGTATGATTCCATTTTTGTGATAAAAAGAAACTAACAAGCTTGTGGTGGTTTATGCTTAGAAGTCTAGAAAGGCAGTTATGAACCGTTAAGGTAGACTCCATTTGAAGAATGAAACTGTGGCATTAGAGGGGGAGGAATAGGGCGCACCTGCATTATTTCATTTTCACAAGTGACTATTAATTTAAATTTTTCTAAATGCTCTAACCATTCTTTTCTTCTCCTCTACTAGCAGAGGAGGAAAAAAAATTTTTTTAATTTGATTAGAAGCTGAAACCACACACTAAAATGTACTAGCCACAATCCTCAGATTTTAAGTCTCTGTGCTAATGTATACATGTAAAGTCTCTGGCCTAAAATGCTAGGCTTTGAGAATCAAAGTAGAGAGAGATTTTACCTGTAAATGGTTTGCTGTTGTTGCTTTTGCACTTTGGGGAAGTTGTATGGCCTTTCTCAACCTGATCACTATAAGTTGACTAATAACACTGTCACAAACCTCCTTGGAGGGAGTGGGGAATAGGGCTACAACATGGCAGGCAGGTAGGAAAATGGAGAGAAAAGAACATTCAAAAACATCCTGAAATAGTGGTATCCTGTATAAGTAAAGCATTAATTTATTTGCAAATGTTAGGCTGTATTTAACCATGAAAATTAATAACTGAACAACCCATGAATTAAAAATTATGTGAGTAGAACCCATTTCCATATAGGAACAAATGCACAAATAATAATAGAATTATCTTTAAATCCCCATTATTTTTCCTTTCTTCTATTATTTTTAAGCTTTCCTACAGAATTGAGCTATACACTTCCACATAGACAAATCTCTATTGTAGGGACGCCTGGGTGGCTCAGTTGGTTGGACAAATCTCTATTGTATAGAAATATTCAGGAAACACAACTATCCTTTGAACCTTAACTTTTACTTTAACCCTAATAAGAATTCCTTTTCTTTCTTACATTGTAGGTATCTTTTTTCAGTCCTAACCAGTTTGTGGTATGGTGTTCATTTCTTGACCTACATTTATCTTCGCATTTTTACTGAGAAACAAGTGATTATGTGAGAAAACTCTAGAAACCCAAAAGGTTGGAGTTCAAATCTTCACAGAATATCTTCTAGCTGTGTATTTCAAACAATGAGTGCATTCAAGCCTCCATTTCCTTGATTATTACATAGTTAATAGTAGTGCCTACTTTATCTAATTGCTGTGTAGATTTCTTGAGAAAAGAGCCTTGAAAACTGTAAATGTTTACTAAGATGTTAGTATAACTACTCCCCTCAACTACATGATGTAATTAATTGTTCATTAGCTAACATGGGTATATTATATTGGTTAGTCTTCATCTTAAATAAAAAATGCAAAACATCATACTAAATAAGAGCTGTTTAAGAAAAATAGAGCAAAAAACTTGAGCTAATTGTTTGAATGTTTTAAAATATATATATATATATACCTGGAAATACTTGATTCTAAAAGTTTAAATGTTGGCAAGAGATACATAGACAAATTGTTGTCTCTGAAGAGGCAATAATATAGCTCCTCTTTCATTCTGACTGATTTACTATGATCCAGGCTTGTGAGACAACCACTCCTCCCCAGCAGGCCCCCAAATCTGTTCTCAGTGGATCTAGACTAGAAAGAAAGAAGACAGGCAAACGTAAACAAAATTAGATGACAGGGTTAATTTCCATTTCCCAAGCCTTGAAATAGTCAGCTAACTTATTCACATTCTCCACAGGCAGCTATGTCCTCAAGAGCAGGAGAGAAATTGGAGTTTCCCTCTAGCAGTTAGCCCCACTGCACTTCTCCAAGATCTTGCCATTCAATTGTTCTTGAGGTATGGAGTAAAATGTTGTACCCTATGAGAGGAGCCATAGCCAAAAGCTTAATCACCCAATTTTTTTTTTTAAGATTTTATTTACTTGACAGAGAGAGACACAGCGAGAGAAGGAACACAAGCAGGGGGAGTGGGAAAGGAAGAAGCAGGCTCCCCGCCGAGCAGGGAGTCCAACGCAGGTCTGGATCCCAGAACCCTGGGATCATGAACCAAGCCAAAGGCAGATGTTAGATGACTGAGCTACCCAGACACCCCTCATCACCCAACTTGATATTACCAAAGACTCAATAAGTGGGACACAAAAGACCCCAGCAACTTTATCCTTATGAAGCAAACTTGAGGAATTTTAGACAAAAGTATTACTGATTTATGGAATCCTCCTTTTAAAATTATAATAAAATTGCTTTTGGAAGTATTTTTTTAGGCTGCTAGATATTTTTGTCTAAAAGCAGCCAATTGTAAGATCTTAAAAATAGGCAAATTTATAAAACTTCTTTTGGCATCTTAAAAAAGTCACATGTTTCTTTTTTCAATTTCCATAAATTCACACCCACATTGTTAAGTTAAATACCATCAGCCTTAATAATGTTTTTGTCAACCATAAGATTTTTGTTCTATATTCTACCTTCTTCCTAAGAGCAACATGAGTGATCAGTATATCTTGTGTTTAGAAAAGTTTAACATCTTGCAGGATTTTCTTGGCTATTCTATAATTATTATAATAGTAACAGCGGTTAACATTTATTTTGAAATTACTGAATGTCAAACACTATTATAAGTGCTTCATATAAATTAGTTTATTTGATTTTCATAACAACCCTACCAAGTAGGTACTATTATCATTCCCATTTTACAAAGGAGGGAATTAAGACACAGAGATTTAGTAATTTCTCATAGTTAACCAGCTGGTAACTGGGGAAGCCTGAATTCAAAGCTCAGAAGCCTGACTCCAGAGTCTACACTCCTAAATTCTAGGTCATGCTGCCTTGCTATCTACAAAGTTAGTTGCATGTATAATAAGGCCAGGGTCTGGTGAAGATGAGCACTACAGTGTTGGTATTTGTTATATCACAAACTATGCTAACCCACCACTTCCACACAACTCACTCCCAAAAATGAGAAGAGAAGAAAATAAAAGATGTTTTAAAATATGTTTTTAAATATGTCTATTTAAAAACTCTAACATTTTTGGAATAGTATATGGTTTTGCCATTTTGATTCACATATCTACCTCCTAAAAATACAGCAGTCAGACATGCATTCATTTAAAATTACTCTGACTTTTATAAAAGTCTAGGATATGATACTTTATCCAGCATATTTTGAAACCATAAAAATAGCATTAATATTTAAGATCAAGTATTCTGATTCACACACTTATAAGACCTCAGGTTCAACATACACACTTCTCCACATTTTAGGGAATCTCCATATCTTTGGAAAATTCTAAATCAGTTTGCTGACTTACACACCAATAGGCTCCAAACAGGTAAGTTTAATATAAAAATTCTCTGAAATGTAATATAGTGAGGAGTGGGAGACCAACTGGAGAGGGCACCTCCCCTAATCTCAGAACATTCAAAGTCAATCTTTAAAAATATTGTGTCAGTTACATAAAATATGACCTTAGATTATATTCTGCTCTAAATGGACTAGCATAGCAATGTGCCTCTTGACCTACACAATCTTGCCAATACATCCGAAATAATGTATTTTTTTATTATAATCACTTGCTTATTAGCTATCAGTTTCCCAAGTATAAGTTTCCTGAAGGTAGGGACACAGTCTGTCTTTTTCACCCTATATTCATTCAGTCATTCAAAAAACGGTTTTTGAGCTCTTACTAAATACTATTGTTCTAGAAGCTTGGGAAGAAGCAGTGAACAAAGCAGGCATATTTTCTGCACTCATGTCCTATTGATCTTATTTTATTGGGGAGACAGAGAATAAATGAATAAATAAGTAAAATTAGACTATATTCAATGATGACAATAAATATAGAATATAAAGTAGATGGGCAGAGGATTGTGTGGGGGGGGTGAGGGTTGATATTTTATAAACAATAACAGAAAAGATCTCTCTAAGAAGGTGACATTTGATTAAAGACATAAAAGAAATGATGAGTATACATATATAAATCCAAAGAGCTTTCTAGACAAAAGGAACAATGAGCATGTAT
This sequence comes from Mellivora capensis, assembly GCA_004024625.1. Lineage (NCBI taxonomy): Eukaryota > Metazoa > Chordata > Mammalia > Carnivora > Mustelidae > Mellivora > Mellivora capensis. The sequence goes on from PISX010027881.1 coordinate 11,873, forward strand.
GTCCTCAAGCAGGAAAGCGCTTTGCCTGGTTGAGAAACAACAAAGAGGCCAGGCTGGCTGCAGTAGAGGAAGCAATGGAAAGAGTGGGAATACATACAGAATGGTAAGAGGAAGGGGTGCCATTCCTATAGGGCCTGGTAGTATGGTGACTGGTTCCTTCTCTGAATGATATGGGAAGCCATTGGAAGAGGTAGATGATCTGGCATATGTTTTAATAATATCACTCTGGCTACTATGCTGAGAAGGAAGTTAAAGGCAGACAAAGGGAAACCAACTAGTTAGGAGGGCATTGTCATAATGAAATGCAAAAAAAAAAATTATGATAAAATGGCCCAAGGTGGTAGCAGACAAGATAGCAAAAAGCTATGAAATTCTGGATATATTTTAAAGGTAAAACCAATTGATTTGCTGATGGATTGGGGATTGGATATGGGGTATGAAAAATAGAGAAGAATCAATATTTTTGACCTGAGAAACTGGAAGAAGGAAATTGTTAATTTACTGAGATGGAGAAGACTATGGGAAGAACAGGCTTGGGGTGGAAAGAAAAGAAGTATCAAAAGTTTAATACTATACAAAGTTCAGATGCCTATTAGGTACCCAAGTGGGGATGTCTAGAGGCAACTCAATATTTATGATCCTGAACTTCAGGGAAGAGGTCTGATTTGGAGACATAAATTAAAGATTGGCCAGAGCATAGGTGGTATTCAAAAACACAAGATAGGATCGAATTGCCAGGGGCATTATCGTAGAAGAGGTCCAAAGACAAAGAACTTACAAAGGTTTAGATGTCTAGGAAATAAGGAAAAACCATCAGATGAAACTGAGACAGTGATAGTAAGTGCAGTACCATGGAGATGCACTACCCAAATTCCACTTCAAGGGAAGACTTGTTTCCCAGAAAAGGAAGTATGGGGAGCAGACCGCCACAGATAACAGCTACTTTAGGTTTAGCCTTGGCAGCAGAGACGACCCTGGTAAAAATCATGATTTTCTCTAACAATCCCACTTAAGAAAACAATGTTTTCTATATTGGAAGCCTATTCTGGCAATTTTTAGGTAAATAGTCCTATAGTTAGTAAAACTGGATGAACCATCACATGAAGAGAATTAAATGAAACCCCATAACAAATTTAGCTTTCTTCCTTTTTTGAATTGTAATATCTTAAACAGCTCTTTAATTCAGTAAGTTTTGAATTTTATACTTAATTAGTAACTATAAGTATTTCTCTAAATATTTTGGAAGCTCTATCACTTCCTTGGTCATATGATTATAGCAACAAAAGCAAAAATGCAGAAAGGAACAACTTTGAATGGCTTTTTTTACCCAATTGCAATTATCTGTTAATTTTCTATATTTCCAATAGATGGTCAAAAACTATACATCTTTGTATCTATGGTATCTAAACATGCACTAGTTCTTGACTTGAACTCAATAAATAAACCCTACATAAACAAATTAATTAATGTATCCTCATAGAGAGAGCTATTGAAAAGAAAAATGAAAACCATCTAATTTTATTTTCTTTTCCTTTTTCTTTTTTTTTCTCCTTTTTTTATAATAGAATGCCAAAAAGAATGAAGTGGCAGAAAAATAAGAGAAGAGGGGCAGGAAACATCTAAATAATACATAATTAATTGATGGCTGATTGTAAGATTATCTCTTTTATCATTTATATAAAATCTTGAAGTGTAGCATGGTCAAATAATTTGTGTAACACAGCACAGATTTATCACCAGTATATGCACCATCCACCAGTTCAATCACAATTGTTGGAACATTTTATTCACTTCTGAAAAATTGTGTTTCACATCTATAACTTCAAACATTTATATATTAATTGAAGTTATATATTTCTAATTGACCTTTTCTACTTTTCACATTTTTCATAATTTAAAATGCATTAGTTACCATGGAAACAATGTCATCAAGTAAGAGCAAACCTTGGTGACATCCACAAATGAAATATAAAATCAATTAATAAAATGGCTGTGTAATTTATAATAGTTAGAATGAGTTACCTGATCTAATGTGAAATACAGAATGGGGGGAGAGGTGTGGCCACCCATCAGAGCTTTTTTCTCCTGAAATCTCAGGTAAGTTCAGTCATCATACCCTTATAATATATGCTTATTTTAGATACATTTTGCCACATAAATCATCTCAGAAATGGTTCACAGTTTTAATTAACCTCAGAAAAAAAAGGGAAAATAAAATTAAACAATCCACAGACTCTGCACTGATCTTCCATTCCAGGATCTTTGCCTCCTTCTAACTGTGCCTTACACTGAATTGCTGATTTCTCCATCTGGTGATTTGATTGCAGATGAGTCTGACTTAGCTCAGGAGAAGCCACAAAGTAGACAACTTCAGGTGATGAGACTTCAGGGCACCAGGAAGATCTCTGTATAAGAATACTGTCTTTCACCCCATGGTCTCTTGTTCATGAAATTCTACCATTTATTTCCATTAGTTGAGCAACACCTTCCCTAGAGGACCTCTCTTAAACTACAGATCTGAATTGCCAAAATTTGAGACCAGAACATATTCAAGAGAGCCTCATATTTTATAGATGAGGAAACTTGAATCCCAGTACCAAATATCAAGTAAAGAACAGAGCTAAATGAGAATACCTGTCTCCTAGCAAATTAATAACCCAGAAGTCCTGGGAGCCTGTAAAAGAGGTGTGCAAAGAGGGAAAACAGGTGATGGTAGTTTATTTTGGATGTGATTCCAGTTAATAGGGATGAAGAACCAGGGAGAGTAAAACAGGAAAGAAAAGAAAGCCAATATAACAATCCTTAGTGAATGGTTTGATGTGGAACACTACACAACAGTGAAAAGAACCAGCCACTAACCTACAATATAGGTGAACCTCACTGGCATAATATTGCATGTGAGAAGTCAGACCCAGGTCAAGATATACAGTATGAATATATTTTAAATTCAGAAACAGAGGGTGCATAAGCTAACCTTCTGAAGTGCTCAAAATATTCTATTTCTTAAACTTGGTGATGATTCCATGGATATGTATATATGCACACATACTCATAAAGCTATATGTGTAAGATTATGAAGTTTTATGTGAGTTATGCCTCAATTTTTTGTCTTTTTTGAAAGAATGCTTTATTGAGTTGACCAACACTGTAGCCAACAGCTGTTCAATTCTGCAGGGACCTTCATGGTGTTATTTAGAATGAAGTTTACAAGTGCTTATCTAAGGAATGAGAGGGAGAAACATTTAGCTATCATATCCCAGTGCCTATTGATTGTTTCCCTGATGGAGTATTAATTTCCCCACATCTACATGTGTGCCAAGTGGACCTGAAAAAGCCCCAAGGCAGAAAGCAAGAGACAGACCCCTCATCTTTGAGATGAGGCATGGACAACATAACAGAGATGGGAGTCTGCTAGCAACTGTTCTCCAGCTGGAATCACAGGTAAAGCTGAGAAAGATGTGAAACAACAATCAAGCTATGTCTGATCCATACAGACTTCCCACACATGCCAAGGGCATGATACTATAGGTGAAGCAAAAGTGTCAAATCCTGTTGCATATAAAAAGGGTAACCTAGGGGAAGGCAGGGAAAACTGAACAGGAAGTCATCAGAGAGGGAGAAAAACCATGAGAGACTCTTAACTATAGGAAACAAACTTAGGGTTGCTGGAGGGGAGGTGGGTGGGAGGATGGGATAATTGGGTGATGGGCATTAAGGAGGGCACGTGATGTGATGACCAGTGGGTGTTATACACAACTGGTCAATTACTGAACACTACATCTGAAAATTATGATGCACTGTATGTTGGCTAATTTAATTTAAATAAAATTTTTAAAAAAGAAAAAGGTAACCTTAGTGAAAAAAAATGGATAAATGATAAGAAAACATGATTATATCTCAAATAAAATATATCCCACTTGGTCTTGTGATGCTTTAAAATCAGTGATCCCCATGTGGAAAAACCTTGCATATGTAAGGGAAATAAGGAGGAGTGGAAAGGGTTGTACCGCTTCCCCTTTCCACAATGAGGCCCTGGTAGGTCCAAAAATGCATAGAGTGAGATCAATATCAGTGGAGATAAATTGACCAATGAGGAGATACCTTTAATGATAGAGTAAGAGAGCTGAGAAAGAGTTTTAGATTAATGTTAAGATTTCCCAATAATCAAATACCCTGCAGTTCAGGCACTGAAACTTCATTACTTATGAAAGTTCCCTTTGAAGCAAATAACTTTGAGCACTTTGCAACCTTCCTTAGAAGAGAGGGAAGGACTGAGAAATGTGTTCCTTAGCAATAAAATTAAGTACATTTATATAAATTAGTCTCTCCAAGGGTTCCCAATCAAAGCACTGCCTTGACTCTCTAGCTGAACTCAGCGGCTAGAATAACACTTAAATGGGCTACAACAAAACTTAGCACAAGCAGAGAAAGTAACAAAGGCGGTGTCCATCACACAAATAGATGTTATGGAGACTGTTGTTGCCTGACTGTAACCAACCTCCATTCACTTGTCCCTTCTTTCCTTAAGGTAGCCCTTCCACAAACAGCACATAAAAATCAGTCCTGATGTGACTTACATAACTTAAACCAAAGAGAACATTCCATTTTCCTAGGCTCTATTATTAATTCAGACTATCAGATGACCATGGTATACAAGCATTTCGTCTTCTCCCTTGGAATGCTTTTCTGGGTGATTATAAAGCCAGGAACTGTGGTCTTTATATTGCTTAAGGCCTGAGAAATTCCTTGAACATAGAGGAAAGGGGAGTGAAGAAAGGAGAATGAAAAGAACATGCATTGAGGCAGCTGTGAAGCCCAAAACACCCCTGGACTTGTAAATATAGGGCCAATAATTTTGTTGTATTTCAGATGGTTTGATCTGTGTTTCATGTTGCTGCTGATTCATTTATTTTGCTTTGTTTTATTTCTATTTTTAACAACTATGACCCTTCACCAAATAAAGACTGGATGAGCCAAATACCAACTGCCACACTGAAATACAAGCAGGATATCCTGGCATTCCCATTCTTGATTGAAGTTTATCATCATTTTCCCTAATTTTTGGAGCTATATGGGATATTTCCAAACTAATTAGAATAAAATATATTTCTTTCCAGGTAAACTGACTTGCTTACCTATTCCTATTTTGTGCAAATATTATTATAAATTCCAGCTTTAGTAAGAGGTCTCTGAACCTACCCAAATTCATTCAAAACAGCTCTGAGATTCTAAGCTGTATTCTAGGCCTAGAATTCTTGGCCTAGAAGTTCATCTGAGCTAAGAGACTGGAGAATAAAAGAAAATGCACAATTCTTTTTTTTCATTCATTTCTAAACAATCTGAGCAACTAAACATATAAAGCATGATTCTGGGCATTGACTGAGTTTAATGTAAAGGAAAATTTTATTTCTCTTCCTTCTTGCAAAGCTTTTCATTTAGAAACTTTTAAAAAATCTTGTTAAACTGAAGTGGAACAAATACAAAAAAGCCTCTTATTAACAAATCCTTAATATATGTGTGTATTAATATATAAATATTCATATATATGTATATGCAATTCTATGTATTCAAATTGTTTTTAACTGGACACTAGTTACCTATTTAAAAGATTTTATAAAACCACTAGCTTGAAAAAAAGACACAACACTAGCTCTCACATATTTTTATCATGAATCAAGCTCTGGTCTTCCACTGTCTTCCTCTGTGTCCTTAAATCCCTAACTGTGCCTTAATGTTACTGGTAGAAAAGCAAGTCTTCATGATGTCTTTGGGAAACTCACAAGTCCTTCCCTCACTTTGTGTGTCATACCATGCAATACTTTTACCTTTTTATTCTATGGCAATTTAGGAAGAGGATATTCCAAGGTAGGTTTTTAGCAATCAAACTTTGCTTTACCGCTTGTCCTTTACTTTAACACTACTCAATACTGGGGCCCCTGGGTGGCTCAGTCAGTTAAGCATCCAACTCTTGATTTCGGCTCAGGTCATGATCTCAGGGTCGTGAGATGGAGCTCTGTGTTGGCTCTGTGCTGGGTGTAAAGACTGCTTAGGAGTCTCTCTCTCCCTCTCCCACTGCCCCTTTCCCTCCTAGTTCACACATGTATGCTCTCTCAAAAACAAACAAACAAAAAAACACCAAACCTACTCAGTACAACTTATCTCTTCTACAGATTTCAAAAAGGCTGTTTTGTGTTGATATGAGTCACTACTGCTTCTATGTGAAGAAAAATTAAGATGCTAAAATAAATGAACATGTCAGTCATTTCTTCTGCTTCCAACCAAATGTGTAAAATTGTGTGGTTGATAAGCTAGAAAGACTTTAAAATAAATAACAATTTCACTTTACAGCTCAGCTTACAAGGACATCTCTTCTGGCTTCTCAGAGAGAATACATGCCACAATTATGCTGCATTAAAAAGCAATCCTAAAATTGAAGTGGCTCAAAAAACAAACAAAAAAATAAAGTTTATTTTTGGTCAAGTTGTATGTCCACTGTAGATCACCTATATCTACTCTGTACTGTCGTCACTCAGGACCCTGGCTAATGGAGCAGCCACTGTTTGGAATGCTATTAATCACTTTGGCAGAGGGAAAAGAATGTGGCAAATCACCCACTGGCTCTCCAAGTAGAGAAGGTTTTGCTCACACTCTAATGACCTAGAAGGTTTTGCTCACATTTTTTTAAAAGATTTTATTTATTTATTTGACACAGAGAGAGAAAGAGCACAAGTAGGGCAGCAGAGGGAGAGGGAGAAGCAGCACCCCCCTTCGCTGGGCAGGGAGACCTGATGTGGGGCCTAATCCCAGGACCTGGGGATCATGACCCACACTGAAGACAGATGCTCAACCAACTGAGCCATCCAGGCACCCCTTTTGCTCACATTTCAATGACCAAAGCAAGTTTCATGACCACTCCAGAAAGACAAAGAAATGTAATCCCAAAATGCCCTGCAGAAGAAACCAAAATAACTGTGCAACAGTGTCATCATAAATAAATTCTTCACTTTCCTGCTACAACTCTATAAAATTTCTTCTCCATCTTCTCATCCTTCCCTACTGTAACAGTAGAAGGGAAGTCTTTCTTCTTGACAATATTTACCCTTCCTTTCAGCCCCTAACAGGTTAGGACCCAGTTCTACAGATTACACCCTCTCTCCCACATCTACTCCTTGTATTTTACCCCCTCTCATAAGAATTTATATTTGCCTTTTCTAATTTAAAATGTAAAAATTCACCCTTCCCATTTCTATTTCTTCTCAACCATCACTTTGCCTCACTCCTCTCACAGCCCCATTTTTAAAAGATACGTATACATTCCCAAAGCCATTTACTCAACTCCTATTCATATCTCAATGAATAGTGTTGGATCTATCTTCACCACTCTATTGAAACCACTTTTATTAAAGTCACTAATGACTTCTTGTTGCTGAACCTCAAGTGCACATTCTAGTTTTCATATTAGTTAAGTCTTGGCAAGAAAGTCTACTCCCTTCTACTCCCAAAAATACTTCATTCATTTGACTCTGTAGTATTACTTTCTTCTTACATCTTCAAGGGGTTCTGTTTCAGTCATTTTGAATAAACCTCATTCTCCTCCTGTTCTTTAAATAGTGATGTTCTTGGGCTCTTGTTCTTGTCTCTTTTTTCTTCTCACCCAACATGAGTCTCATCATCATGGGTGGCATCTTCATTCCCATGACTTCAGTTAACACCTACATGCCAAGGACTCCTAAATCTCAACACAAAGAGCTGATACAATCTCACAGTTACCTTGCCTACAACACTGCACTTTCAGTGCTTGCCTCCATTCACATAGTAAATATCATCTAATTTCTAGATGCACCAGATCTGATTCACATGAAACCAGTCAGTTCTGAAGTCAAAAATGAAAAGATAAAAACTAACATATAATCTTTCATTAGCACTTATCTAAATTTTAATAAAATAATAACCTATGTGTGTGTTTGTTTAATATCTCTTTTTCCCTGGGATATGAGACAGTGAATGTGCCCCCCCCTCTCTAGGGCTTGACACAGTGGTGCTAAATAAACAGTTGTTAACAACTGTTGCAATTCCAATTGATACTTCTCATCTAACTATCAACCTTCTCAAACATCCTTTCTAGATGGTCTGGTATACCTAATTATATGCAAGGGCATTGCAGTGCAGGGTCTATGAAAAGTTGTTCTATCTTAGTACACAGGACAATAATCTACTAATAAACTTCAAAAAAATGATAAACCATGATTGCTCATCTGAATAGACTAGGTTACACTGTATTAACAATCCTAAAATATTATGGCTCAGACAAATTGGGCTTTATTTATTCATTCTATATCTCTACTGATGTTTTCCACCAACAGAAGCTCCATGAGAAGTGTTATAGACTAAAATGAAATGTGCCCAATTCATATATTATTGAAGCCCTCAATGTGACTATATTTGGAAAGAGTACCTTTTAAACAGGTAACTGAGGTTCGAAGAGGTCAGAAGTATTTGTGTCCTTGTAAGAAGAGGAAGAAACACCAAGGGTATATGTGCACAGAGAAAAGGCCCTATAGCAGCAAGAGAAGACCATACATAAGTGAAGGAGAGAGACCTCAGGAGAAATCAAACCTAGTAGCCCACTGAATTTGGCCTCCCAGCCTCCAGAACTGTGACAAAATAAATTTCTGTTATTTAAGTTACCCAGGCTGTGGCATTTTTAAATGGCAGCCCTACCAAACTGATACGAGCTTTAAAAATTTAAAAGTCCCTGGTGCCAGTATCCTATCCATGCTTAGATGCTGTCCTGTTTCTGTGAATTTCCAAGGATCAACACGAGGAGAAATTTTCATCCACTGTCAGTGGCAAGAATGTGATGAAGGACATGGTAGATGATCTGACTTTCCCAATGAAACCCAAGTCCCTCCAAATAGTCATTCCACCCATTAAGACCAGTCTTCTCTCAGGGAAGGGGTTTTAAAAGCCCAAAGGAGTAATTTAGTAAAAGGCACACAAAACCTATCAGAAGGACATAAGCAGATCTTATGGGAGAGGGAAAGAATTGCTCTGGAGGATCTAGATATTTCTCCCCTTAAGAAGAATTTTTTGAAGCACTGCATTTCCTCACTAATCAGAGTAACAGAAGTATTTAACCCTTGATAGCAGCCTACTCCATTCCTCTCCCAGTTTACCTTCTTCTTACTGGGTTTCCTCATGCTTCTCCTGACTGCCCAGGCTCTACACCGAGACACATTCCAAACATGTTACCTGGGGAAATCTCCTTATCTATCTCACTGATCCCATTCAGCTCTAGACTAATGAGTTAGTTTTTCTACACTAGACTTAGCAAATCACAACTCCAATTCAGTGCCAAAAATTGAATTCTGTCCTTCGAAAGCAGTACATTACCATACGTTCCTATATATTCTGTCACTGCATTTGTACCAGAAATATGACGACTTTTCATTTTCCATATTCTTATATAAGGTATAGATATTACTTTAATTATGCTACAAAATAGAACAATACTATTGATACATTGTCCTTAATAAGGTTGTCTACATTGAACGTCAAGAAGCAAATGCTCTGGGGTGCCTGGGTGGCTCAGTGGGTTAAAGCCTCTGGCTTTGGCTCAGGTCATGATCCCAGGATCCTGGGATCAAGCCCCCATTGGGCTCTCTGCTCATTGGGGAGCCTACTTCCCCACCACCCCGCCTGCCTCTCTGCCTACTTGTGATCTCTCTCCATCAAATAAACAAATAAAATCTTAAAAAAAAAGAAGAAGCAAATGCTCTGACAGATCATTTTTTTAAAGCCGGTGATAAAATAGCAATAATAAGAGCAAAAACTTAAATATGCAGTTATTATTTCCATTCCTCAAGAAGAGAGAAAAGAGTCCCAATCTAAATTCTATCTATATAAGCCCAGATGTAAGGAATGTGACCAACAGAAGTTATCATGAAGACTCTTTAGAGTCAGCTCCCATCTGGTTCTGATAAAGTTTCTGGTTTACTCAGAAGGTATTACTGACCCCAAGACAGACTCTTGGGAGGCAGACTCGGGAAACTCCTAGACCTAAGAAGATATTGTTTGATAGAACAGCAGCTCTGATGTGATTATCTGTTTTGCATGTGTTGAGTTTGAGAAGTTCTTTATAGATCCTGGATATCAACCTTTTGTCTGTACTTCATTTGCAAATATCTTCTCCCATTCCGTGGGTTGCCTCTTTGTTTTGTTGACTGTCTCCTTTGCTGTGCAGAAGCTTTTGATCTTGATGAAGTCCCAAAAGTTCATTTTTGCTTTTGTTTCCTTTGCCTTTGGTGACATATCTTGAAAGAAATTGCTGTGGCTGATATCAAAGAGGTTACTGCCTATGTTCCCCTCTAGGATTCTGATGGATTCCTGTCTCACATTGAGGTCCTTTATCCATTTCGAGTTTATCTTTGTGTACGGTGTAAGAGAATGGTCGAGTTTCATTCTTCTACATATAGCTGTCCAATTTTCC
>PISX010027882.1:0-22354 GCA_004024625.1 Mellivora capensis
TGCTCAGTGGGGAGCCTGCTTCCCCCCACCCCCTGCCTGCCTCTCTGCCTACTTGTGATCTCTCTCTCTGTGTCACATAAATAAATAAAAATATCTTTAAAAAAAAAAAAAAAAGTGTGGATTCAAGGGGCGCCTGGGTGGCTCAGTGGCTTAAGTGTCCTCTTCTTTTTTTTTTTAATTGTTTTTATTAACATACAATATATTATTTGCCCCAGGGGTACGGGTCTGTGAATTGTCAGGTGTATACACTTCCCAGCACTCACCATATCACATACCCTCCCCAATGTCCATAACCCAACCACCCTTTCCATACTACCCCCCCAGCAAACCTCAGTTTGTTTTGTGAGATTAAGAGTCTCTTATGGTTTGTCTCCCTCCTGATCCCATCTTGTTTCATTTTTCCTTCTCTGTCCCCTAGACCCCCCACTCTGCCTTTCAGATTCCTCATATCAGAGAGATCATATGATAATTGTCTTTCTCTGATTGACTTACTTCACTCAGCATAATACCCTAGTTCCATCCACGTCATTGCAAATGGCAAGATTTCATTTCTTTTGATGGCTGCATAGTGTTCCTGTGTGTGTGTATGTGTGTGTACACACATACACATACACACACACACACCCCACATCTTCTTTATCCATTCATCTGTTGATGGACATCTAGGTTCTTTCCATAGTTTGGCTATTGTGGACATTGCTGCTATAAACATTCAGGTGCATGTGCCCCTTCGGATCACTACCTTTGTATCTTCAGGGTAAATACCCAGCGATTGCTGGGTCATAGGGTAGCTCAATTTTCAACTTTTTGAGGACCCTCCATGCTGTTTTCCAGAGTTGCTGCACCAGCTTGCATTCCCACCAACAGTGTAAGAGGGTTCCCCTTTCTCCGCATCCTCTCCAACATCCTTCGTTTCCTGACTTGTTAATTTTAGCCATTCTGACTGGTGTGAGGTGGTATCTCACTGTAGTTTTGATTTGTATTCCTCTGATGCTGGGTGATGTGGAATGCTTTTTCATGTGTCTGTTGTCCATCTGTATGTCTTTTTTGCAGAAATATCTGTTCATGTCCTCTGCCCATTTCTTGATTGGATTCTTTGTTCTTTGGGTGTTGAGTTTGATTAGTTCTTTATAGATTTTGGATACTAGCCCTTTATCTGATACGTTGTTTGTGAATATCTTTGTTTGTCTTTTGGTGGTGTTGACTGTTTCCTTTGCTGTGCAAAAGCTTTTGATCTTGATGAAGTCCCAATAATTCATTTTTGTCCTCGCTTCCCTTGACTTTGGCGATGTTTCTAGGAAGAAGTTGCTGTGGCTGAGGTCAAAAAGGTTGCTGCCTGTGTTCTCGAGGATTTTGATGGACTCCTGTCTCACGTTGAGGACTTTCATCCATTTTTTAGTCTATTTTTGTGTGTGTTGTAAGGAAATGGTGCACATTTTTCTGCATGTGGCTGTCCAATTTGCCCAACACCATTTGTTGAAGAGACTTTTTCCCATTGGACATTCTTTCCTGCTTTGTTGAAGATTAGTTGACCATAGAGTTGAGGGTCTATTTCTGGGCTCTCTATTCAGTTCCATTAATCTGTGTGTCAGTTTTTGTGCCAATACCATACTGCCTTGATGATTACAGCTTTGTAATAGAGCTTGAAGTCTGGAACTGTGATGCCACCAACTTTGGCTTTCTTTTTCAACATTCCTCTGGCTATTCGAGGTCTTTTTGGGATTTTCTCTTTGTCACCGATACTTATAAGTTTTAATATTAGATAACGGGATTTTTTTTGTGGATTTTGAGGAGGATTCTCTGTGCCTCCTGGATTTTGATGCTTGCTGTCTTTGCCAAATCAGGGAAATTCTCTGCTATAATTTGTTCCAATATTCCTTCTTCCCATCTCTCTCTTTCTTCTTCTTCTGGAATCCCAATTATTCTAATGCTGTTTCATCTTATGGTTTCACTTATCTCTCGAATTTTCCCCTCGTGGTCCAGTAGTCATTTGTCTCTCTTTTGCTCAGCTTCTTTATTCCCCGTCATTTGGTCTTCTATATCCCTAATTCTCACTTCTGCCTCATTTATCCTAGCAGTAAGAGCCTCCATTTTTGATTGCATTAATACCTTTTTTTATAATTTCAGCTTGGTTAGATTTTAGTTCTTTTATTTCTCCAGAAACGGATTTTATTTCTCTAGAAAGGGTTTCTCTAATATCTTCCATCCCATTTTCGAACCCAGCTAGCACCTTGAGAATCGTTATTCTGAACTCTAGATCTGACATTTACCAATGTCTGTATTGATTAGGTCCCTAGTCGTCGGTACTGCCTCTTGTTCCTTTTTTTTTTTTCTTGTGGTGAGTTTTTCCATCTTGTCATTTTATTCACATAAGAATAAATGAACGAGGGCACCTGGGTGGCTCAGTGGGTTAAGCCTCTGCCTTCGGCTCGGGTCGTGATCTCAGGGTCCTGGGATCGAGCCTGCATCTCATCTCAGGCTCTCTGCTCAGCATGGAGCCTGCTTCCCCCACTCTTTCTCTGCTTGCCTTTCTGCCTACTTGTGATCTCTGTCAAATAAATAAATAAAATCTTTTAAAAAAAAAAAAAGAATAAATGAATGAGAGAATAAAATACTAAAAGGGTGGCAGATACCCCAGAAAACGTATGCTAACCAAATCAAAAGAGACCCCAAACCAGGGGGAGAAGACAGGGAATAAAAAGAAATTAAACAATATATATGTTAGACTGGTGATTAGAACAGAATCACCCACTTGATTTTGTATTTTGGTCTCTAAGAAGAAACTACCTCCCAAAATTTTAAAGAAAGAAAACTTATATATATGCAAAAATAAGGGCAAACACAATGAAGGGATGGAATATGACTGTAAAGATAAAAGTTTAAAAAAAATTCTAAAAAAGGAATTGATAAGTTGGTTGGAAAAAGAAAGAAGAAAAAGAAAAAAAAGGAATGTGCTCAGGCTGGAGACTAGAACAAAGCCCTGTGCTAGATTTAGGGTATATTTTGATCTATTAGAAGAAATTGTATCCCAAGATTTTTTAGAGAAAAAAAAACAACCCTATATGTATACAAAAAAATACGGTTAAGTACAATGAAGGATAAAATCTGACTATGATAATGAAGGTTTAAAAAGATTTTTTTAGAAAGGTACTGTTGTTGTTTTTTTTTTTAGATTTTATTTATTTATTTGACAGAGAGAGATCACAAGTAGGCAGATAAGCAGGTTGGGAGAGGGGAAGCAGGCTCCCTGCTGAGCAGAGAGCCTGATGCGGGGCTCGATCCCAGGACCCTGAAATCATGACCTGAGCTAAAGGCAGAGGCTTAACCCACTGAGCCACCCAGGTGCCCCTGGAAAGGTACTGTTAAGATAAACTAGTTAAAAAAACATTAAAAGAGGAAAAGTTTAAAAAATTAGAATAAGAAAAAAATAAAATTAAAAAAAATTAATTTAACTTTGTAAGACTAAAGGATCATGGAGAGAAAGCCATGAATTCATGGATTGCTTTCCCCTAGCTCTGGAGTCCTGCTGTTCTTCTTGATCTGTGAGCTTGGTCTTGGCTGGATGTTTTTGCTGATCTTCTGGGGGAGGGGCCTGGTGTAGTGGTTCTCAAATGTCTTTACCCCAGACAGAATTACACTGCCCTTGCCAGGGGCCAGGCTAAGAAATCTGCTCAAGTTTACTCTTGGGAGTTTTTGTTACCTGAACGCTTTCTGTAGAGCTCTGGAGGACAGGAATGAAAATGGTAGCCTCTCAATCTCTGCCCCCGTGGGAGCTGCGAGCTTGGGGCCTGCTCCTCAGTGCACACTCAGAGAAAAGGGGTCAATCCATCCCATCTCCCTGGTCTCTGGCTGTGTTCCGAGCTCACCTGGCCTGTGACCGAGCTTTTCTGTCTCTGACACACAGCCCTGTTTAGAGTCTCCAAACCCAGGAGATTCCTGCCTCCAGAGGAGAAAGGTGAGTCTTCCTGGATCTGCCACTTGTGGGGTCCCTTCTCAATGAGCAGTGCCCTGACTGCCTTGGATCACAGTTTAAGGTAACCCCAAGCTGAGAGCTCACTCCTCGGCTACATCTCTGTAGTCGGCTTCTTTGCTCCGATACCTGTGAGCTCTGCCACACTCAGACACCCCTGATCTTTCAGTAACGCTGCGGGTCCTGAGATCACACTGTCCCTGCAAGGGCCCCACCCCTGCGTAGCCTCTGGAGTGACATCCCTCAGTGGAGCAGACTTCTAAAAGTTCTGATTTTGTGCTGTGCTGCTCCACCACTTGCTGGGAGCTGACCCCTCCCCCCACGGTCAGATTCACTTCTCCGCACATCCTACCTTTCAGAAAGCGGTCAATTTTCTGTTCCTAGAATTGCTGCTCTTCGTCTCTTCGATCTCCTCTTGGGTTTGTAGGTGTTCAGAATGGTTTGACAACTATCTAGCTGAACTCCTAGGACCTGATGTCCTTTCAGTCTGCTACTCAGCCGCCTTCTTGCCTCTTCACCTAAGTGTCCTCCTTTTGATCTCAGCTCAGGTCTTCATCTCAGGATTGTGAGTTCAAGCCCCACGTTGGGCTCCATGTTGTGTGTGGACCCTCCGTTCTTTTGTTGTTGTTTAAGATTTTATTTATTTGAGAAAGAGCATGAGAGGGAGAGTAGAATCTGAAGCGGACTCTGCACTGAGCACAAAGCCCAAAGTGGGGCATGATCCCACAACCGTGAGATGATGACTTAAAAAAAAAAAAATGTGGATTCAAGCCCAACTCCACCCTTACTGACTGTGTGACTTTGGATAATTTAATCAATCTGTGTTTCCATTTCTCTCTGTATATAAAGGGATAATAATACCTACCTTGTGTGGATTTGGGGAGGGGTAAATAAGTTTATATAGGGAGAGTGCTTTAAACAGGATTTGTTACACACTAAATACATAGCTAGGTAGGTAGATGTGCTAATAATATATGCTATCATTATTATGATTATTTTCTGAACATCTTAATGGAGTGTTTGTTACTTAGTATGTACTCAGTAAATGTATATTGAATAAGTGCTTGAGACAGGGAGAGGTTCTACTAATCTGATATCTTCCTTCCTTCCTTCCTTTATTTATTTATTTGAGAGAGAGAGAAAACATGCAGTTGGTAGGGGAGGGACAAGCGGACTCCCTGCTGAGTAGGGAACCCAATTCAGGGCTCAGGGGATCATGACCTGAGCTGAAGTCAGATGCTCAACCAGCTGAGCCACCCAGGCACCCCTGTTCTGATACCTTCTAAAACAGTTTCTTTGTTGTTTGTTTTGTTTTGTTTTTAAGATTTTATTTATTTATTTGACAGAGACACACGAGAGAGGGAGCACAAGCAGGGGGAGTGGGAGAGGGAGAAGCAGGCTTCCTGCTGAGTAGGGAGCCCAATGCGGGGCTCGATGTGGGACTCTTTCCCAAGACCCTGAGATCATGACCTGAGCTGACGGCAGAGGCTTAACTACGGAGCCACCTAGGCACCCCTTAAACAGCTTTTTTTTTTTTTTAAGATTTTATTTATTTATTTGAGAGAGAGGTAGTGAGAGAGCATGAGCGAGAAGAAGGTCAGAGGGAGAAACAGACTCCCCGTGGAGCTGGGAGCCTGATGCGGGACTTGATCCCAGGTCTCCGGGATCATGACCTGAGCCGAAGGCAGTCGTCCAACCAACTGAGCCACCCAGGCATCCCCTTAAACAGCTTTTAAAATCAGTCCTGCATTTAATCTGAAGTAGCCCTGAATTAAGTAAACTCTGTGCCCAACATGGGGCTCGAACTCACAACCCCGAGATCTAGAGTTTCATGCCCCCTGACTGAGCCAGCAAGGGACCCCATATACATTATTTTTGGATATTTTATTCGTGATGTTCGCTCTTAAAAATGATACATTAGATTTTGGAGAGGGTTTAGGGGGATTGGCAGAAGGTGGTCAAAAGGCAGAAACTTCCAGTTTTAAGATAAGTAAGTACTGGGGATACAATGCTTAATGTGATGACTATAGTTAACACTGCTCTGTGATACCATAGGACAGTTAAGAGAGTAAGTCCTTGAAGTTCTCATCACAAGGAGAAAATTCTTTTTTCTTTTCTTTTCATTGTGTTTATATAAGATGATGGATATGAACTGAACCTATTGTGGTAATCAGTTCACAATATCTATAAATCAAACCATAATGCTGTATGCATTAAACTTAAATAGTGATGTGTATGTTTCTCAGTAAAACTGGAGAAAAAATTGTAGTTGTGCTTGGTAATGGATGTTGACTAAACTTAATGTGGTAATCATCTTCAGTATATGCATATATGAAATCATGTTATACGGCTAAAACTAATGTTATATGTCAGTTATATCTCAGTTTTTACAAAGGAATGATACATAAAATATATACAATAGAAAAAATTTTCAGACTTTTAATCTAGTATATTTTATTAATGATGCATTTTGTTTCTTAACTGCTTTGCAGGTGGATATAAGTATAAAATTATGGAAAAATGGATTCACAGTCAATGATGATTTCAGAAGTTACTCTGATGGTGCAAGTCAGCAGTTTCTGAACTCCATCAAAAAAGGGTAAGCAGGGCGCCTGGGTGGCTCAGTGGGTTAAGCTACTGCCTTCGGCTCAGGTCATGATCTCAGGGTCCTGAGATTAAGTCCCACATCAGGCTCTCTGCTCAGCGGGGAGCCTGCTTCCCTCTCTCTCTCTCTGCCTACTTGTGATCTCTGTCAAATAAATAAATAAAAAATCTTTTTAAGAAAAGGGTAAGCAGTCTTTGTAAATAGAAGGATTATTTTAGGCATGTTTCATTTGGAAGAATCCATGTTATTGAATATAACTGTAGTTGGCATGAATCCCAGAAGCAATATAAAAATATGGATAAATTTCATTATGTAACTATTAAAAACTTCTGTATACCAAAAGACACTACATACAGTCAGAAGACAAGTGCTGGACTGGGGATACTTGTTACATATATGAAATGCAGATGGAATATATACATAATTCTCAAAAATCAGTAAGAAAAAAGGGACCTTTTATATATTTGTACCATTTTATCTACTTAATAACAGAATAGCATGCATTTGGTAAAATGAATGACATTTGTATATTAACATGGGAAGATATCTGTGGTATATTGTTTTTAAAAAACAGTTTGCAGGGGGGGCACCTGGGTGGCTCAGTGGGTTAAAGCCTCTGCCTTCAGCTCAGGTCATGATCTCAGGGTCCTGGGATCGAGCCCCACATCGGGCTCTCTGCTCAGCGGGGAGCCTGCTTCCTCCTCTCTCTGCCTGCCTCTCTGCCTGCTTGTGATCTCTGTCTGTCAAATAAATAAATAAAATCTTTAAAAAACAAAAACAAAAACAAAAACAGTTTGCAGGGGTACCAGGGTGGCTCAGTTGTTAAGCATCTGCCTTAGGGTCAGGTCATGATCCCAGGTCCTGGGATCAAGCCCCACATCAGGCTCCCTGCTCAGCAGGAAGCCTGCTTCTCCCTCACCCAATCCCCCTACTTGTGTTCCCTCTCTCACTGTGCCTTTTCTCTGTCAAGTAAATAAATAAAATCTTTTTTTAAAAAATTTTTTAAAAAAAGTTCACAGAATACTGAATAGTGTATATAGATCAGTACCATTTGTGGAAAAATAAAATAATTACATGGAGTTTTAATGTATGTATAGAGAAAAATCTAGGAGTTGCAACACCAGTTTTGCGGGGTTTTGTTTTGTTTTTAAGTACACTGTAGGCCCAACGTGGGGCTTGAACTCACGACCACAAAATCAACAAGAGTTCTATGTTGGGGGTGCCTGGCTGGCTGGCCTGATACAGGGCTCAATCCCAGGTCCCTGGTATCATGACCTGAGCCAAACGCAGACGCTTAATGGACTAAACCACTCTGGCATCCCTATTTTTTTTTTTTAAGACTTATTTATTTTTAGAGAGAGAGCATGTGTGCACCGAGAGGGGGACAGCAGAAGAAGGAGAGAAGCAGACTCCCTGCTAAGTGTGGAGCCCCATGCAGAGCCCCATATGGGGCTCAATGCAGAATCGATCCCACGACCCTGAGTTGATGACCTGAGCCAAAATCGAGTCCAGTGCTTAACCAAGTGAACCATCTGGGTACACCTATTATTATTTTCTAAAGATCAATTTAGGGGTACCTGGGTGTCTCAGATGGTTAAGCTTTTGCCTTTGGCTTAGGTTATGACCCCAGGGTCTTGGGATCAAGCCGAGCCCTGCATCAGGCTCTCTACTCGCTGAAGAGCCAGCTTCTCTCTCTCCTTCTACTGCTCCCCCTGCTTGTGTTCTCCTGCTCTCTCTGTCAAGTAAATAAAATCTTTTTAAAATAATAAAAAATAGGGGCACCTGGGTGGCTCAGTCGGTTAATCGACTGCTTTTTCAGGTCATGATCCCAGAGTCTCAGGATGTAATCCCGCATGGGGTGGGGGGGTTCCTGAGTCTGCTTCTCCCTCTGACCCTCCTCCTCCTCATGCTCTCTCTCTCCCTCTCTCATTCTGTCTCTCAATAAATAAATAAAATCTTTAAAAATAATAATTTAAAAAATAATAATAAATATAAATAAATAAATATAAATAAATAAAGACTTATTTATTTGAGAGAGAGAGCGCGCGTGCTCCTTCAAGCAGGGGAAGGGCAGAGGGAGAGAATGTCCAAGCAGGCTCCCTGCTGAGTGGGGAGCCCAGTGCAGCTTGGTCCCAGGACCCTGGGATCATGACCTGAGCCTGCAACTCTTTTTTTTTTTTTTTTCTTCTTTTAAGATTTTATTTATTTATTTGAGAGAGAGGCAGTGAGAGAGCATGAGCGAGGAGAAGGTCAGAGGGAGAAGCAGACTCCCCGTAGAGCTGGGAGCCTGATGCGGGACTCGATCCCGGGTCTCCGGGATCATGACCTGAGCCGAAGGCAGTCGTCCAACCAACTGAGCCACCCAGGCGTCCCAAGCCTGCAACTCTTGATCTCAGGGATGTGTGTATGAGCCCCACTTGGGTATACATGTTACTTTAAAATAAAGTCTTAAGGGGCGCCTGGGTGGCTCAGTGGGTTAAAGCCACTGCCTTCAGCTCAGGTCATGATCCCAGGGTCCCCGCATCGGGCTCTCTGCTCAGCAGGGAGTCTGCTTCCTCCTCTCTCTCTGCCTGCCTCTCTGCCTACATGTGATCTCTTTCTGTCAAATAAATAAATAAAAATCTTAAAAAAAAATAGTCTTAAAAAATAAGCTACATTTAGGGGCACCTGGATGGTTCATTTGGTTCAGCCCCAAGCAGGGAGCCTGTTTCCTCCCTGCTCATGCTCTCTCTCACTATCTCTGTCTCTCTCTCAAATAAATAATAAACAGAATCTTTTTTAAAAATTACATTTATTTTTTTTTATAGTAAAGATTATATGTCTCTTATTTCTATATATTTTTCAATTCTGTTTGCATTCTGAGAGTAAGCAAGCTTTTGGGAGAAAAAAAAAACATTGGGAGCTTTATCACTTTGTTTCTTTACCTTCCAAGGGAGTTACCTTTGGAATTACAGGGAATTTTTGATAAAGAGGAGGTGGATGTTAAAGTTGAAGACAAAAAAAATGAAGTATGTATGTCAACGAAGCCTATATTTCAGCCCTTCTCAGGACAGGGTCACAGACTCGGAAGGTAAGTAGGCTCATAATGTGCTTTCCACATACAGGCTTGACTAATATTCAGCTTGTCATTATTTTATGATACAGACCAGCTCTATAGAGCTTATCATTTCTCTCATTGGAAATGAGATTTTTCATGTTAACTTTTAGGAGGACTCCTGTTTACCTTAGTGTAAATTAACATATGCTGGCAGTACACTAAAAAATCATGAAGGCTTTTTTGATTTTATCAAATTAAAGGACCTATATTACTGAAGACTTTAGACAGAATTGATGGGTAAATCATTTTTCTCCTGTGCACCCACCAACTTGAGCATAGCCGTTAATGTTACAGACTACATAAGCTAGCTTCAGATCATAGGGTTACATTTACAGTTATCAGTGCCTTTAACATTTATGTTCTGTATTACGTATCTGAATTTTGTGGTAATAAAAATGAAAAAATGCATGATAAAATTAGTACCCCTATCAAAGCCTTTAAGTGTTAAATTTTGTAGTCTTCATCATATCTAACTATGCTTTATGACAATATACAAAGAGGTTAGGTGTGTGATTATTTTGATGAATTCTCATAGATTATCAAGATTGATAAAGTTATCTGTATATTCATCCACACATATAAAAATATTCACATGTGACTTACAGAATGACCAGGGAATACTTTGCTTCATTTGTTTCCCCCTTTATAATCCAAGGACTAATTTCTATAGAGAACTTATTAGCATTTTGTTGGTGTTTTTTTTATTTATTCATTTATTTAAATATTCTCAGCACCTAACACGGGCTCAAACTCATGACCCTTGGATCAAAAGTCCCAGTCACAAGCTCTTCTGACTGAGCCAGCCCAGCCCACTCCCCCACTTTGTTTTTGTTTTGTTTTACTTATTTGTTTATTTTTGTTTTAAGAACTTATCATTTCTTACAGAAATTTTAACCTGGGGAGTAGTAGATAAAGGTAAAGTCTATAGATCTTTCAACCCTATTAAATTGTCTATTCTGTAAGGCACTATTAAAATAATTACAATATATTTACATAGCACTCTATAGTCTTAAAAATTGCTTGGATATGTATAATTTCATTAGGATCCTACATTCATCATATATGAAGGACATAAGTAATATTAGCATCTTTATGTTATTATTCAGGAAACAGCTGTGACTTGCTAATATCTTCCTAAAAGGTACACTTAATGTAAAAGTTTTATAGTATTTGTTCAGTGTTTAAGTTCTGCTTAATGAACAACATGCACATGACTTTGTTGTCTGGCTTTTCTTAGTGCTACACCAAAAATTGTTTCTAAGGCAAAGAGTATTGAAGTTGAGAATAAAAATAATTTGTCTGTTCAACTAAACAATCTGGAACCCATCACTAATGTACAGATCTGGTTAGCCAATGGAAAAAGGATTGTCCAGAAATTTAACATTTCTCACAGGTGAGTCTTTCGTTTCATTATTTGTCTGAATTTTTTCATGTTTAAATTTCTTTTCAGTTCAGTTGGCAGTTTTTAAGAACTAACCAAGGATCTTACCAGTTCTCTAAACAATATGTCATGACAATAGACATTTTTGGACATTAATGAAGTACTTTCAGTTTGTTTTATGGATTATCATTTTTATCAATTGATTGGCTTTCTTGTATAACTAGATATGTAATTATTTTTTCTATTAAGATTTATTTATTTCAGGAGGGGAAGGACAGAGGGAGAGGAAGAGAGAGAATCTTAAGCAGACTCCCTCATGAGTGTGAAGCCCAACACATGATTCTGTCTCACAGCCCTGAGGTCATGACCCACGCTGAAATCAAGAGTTGAACACTTGGGGTACCTGGGTGGCTCAGTCAGTTAAGCATCTGTCTTCGGCTCAGGTCATGATCCCAGATCCTGGAATTGAGCCCCATGTCAGCCTTCCCTTCTCAGCATGGAGTCTGCTCCTACCTCTGTTGCTCTCCCTGCTCATGCTCTCTTGTCTCAAATAAATAAAGTCTTTAAAAAATAATAAAATTACTTATCTAGGGGAACCTGGGTGGCTCAGTCAGTTAAACATCTGCTAAACAAAGTAGCTCAAGTCATGATCTCAGGGTCCTGGAATTGAGCCCCACCTCAGGCTCCCTGTGCCTCGGGAAGCCTGCTTTTCCCTCTCCATCAACCCCCTCCCTGCTCATGTTCTTTCTCTCTCTCTCCTTTTTCCCTCAAATAAATAAATAAAATCTTAAAAAAAATTTTTTTTCTTTCTCTCCCCACCTTTCCCTTTGCCTTTCCCCACACACTCTCTTTAAAAAATATATACACAGGGGCACCTGGGTTACTCAGTGGGTTAAAGCCTCTGCCTTCGGCTGGGGTCATGATCCCAGGGTCCTGGGATCCAGCCCCGCATCGGGCTCCCTGCTCGGCGGAGAGCCTGCTTCCTCCTCCTCTCTCTCTGCCTGCCTCTCTGCCTACTTGTGATCTCTGCCTGTCAGGTAAATAAATAAAATCTTAAAAAAAAAATTAAAAAAAAAATATATACACACACACACACATAAACATAACTAGCTCAGAATATATTTTAGTATACCTTCTGTGCCTTTTCCCTGATCATATCTCTTTTCATTTTGTGCAAGACATACTGTATTCTGAATTTATGTTAATCATAATCATTTGTTAATGTTAATCATTTTCTACTTTTATTCATATTCTCTTTCTCTTTCTGTCAAATAACTAAAAAAAAAAAAAAAAAAATCACAAATTGGGGCTCCAGGGTGGCTCAGTCAGTTAAGTATCTGGCTCTTGGTTTCTGCTTGGTCATGGTTTCTGGGTCATGAGATCAAGCCCTTAGTTGGCCTTGCACTCAGTGCTGAGTCTGCTTGACATTCTTTACCCATCCTTCTCCTTCCCCTTCTTTTTTTTTTTTTTTTTAAGATTTTATTTATTTATTTGACAGAGAGAGAGATCACAAGTAGAGCAGCAGTGGGGAGGAGGGCGGGGCAGAGGGGGAGAAGCAGGCTCCCTGCGCTGAGCAGAGAGCTGGATATGGGCCTCAATTCCAGGACCCTATGATCATGACCTGAGCTGAAGGCAGAGGCTTAATCCACTGAGCCACCCAAGCACCCCATCTCCTTCCCCTTTTTCTTCCCTTCTCTTCTTCCCCCTACCCCCTGCTCCCACTCTATCTGAAATAAATAAATCTTAAAAAGAAAATCATGAACAGAAAAGTTTTAAAAACACTATAAAGAATTTTTTTCCCATAGGCTTCAAGAGTAAGTTGCTAATCTGATGACCATCACCCAAAATACTTTAGTGTGTTTGTGTTTTCCACAGAGACTTTAACACATATAACCACATTTTGGCCATCTGAGAATTTAACATTAATACACTTCTATCAGCTAATATTTGGGCCCTATTCAAAGTGTGCCATTTAATCTGATACTATCCTTTTTACCCAAAGGCAATTCAGAATCACACATTACCTTTTAGATGTCGTTTCTCAATTTGAAATAATAGTTCATCATACTTTTCCTAAGAAACCCTGGTTCTTTTTAGTGGACAGTGGTGCCAAGTGGTGCCGAGAAGCCAGGATCTGGGTAGTAGGTACGCTTACTGCTTGATGGCACCACTCCCAGGCTTTCTGAGTGGAGAGAGCTATAGGTGTATACACACATACATACATATACATACGTACGTATGTACGTACGTATGTATATGTATGTATGTATACGTACCTATTTACATGTGTATTTTCTATGTCTTTGCATAATGAAAAGCATGAGTTCAGGGGCACCTGGGTGGCTCAGTGGATTAAGCCGCTGCCTTTGGCTCAGGTCATGATCTCAGGGCCCTGGGATCAAGCCCCGCCTCAGGCTCTCTGCTCAGCAGGGAGCCTGCTTCCCCCCCCTCCTCTGCCTGACTCTCTGCCTACTTGTGATCTCTCTCTCTGTCAAATAAATAAATAAAATCTAAAAAAAAAAAAAAAGAAGAAGAAGAGCATGAGTTCACATAGATACCTCCAGACTCAATACACCACCATTGAGTTTATTCCAGTTTTTTCCTTTCCATATGTTTAACTTAATTTCTTCCACAGTGAATAGCCGGGCTTCAATTTTTTTTTTTTTTAAGATTTATTTATTTATTTTAGTAGTGGTAAGGGGAGGGATAGAAGGAGAGAAATCCTCAGACTCCCCACCAAGCATGGAGTCAATGCTGGGCTCAATCCCAGGACCCTGAGATCATGACCCGAGCCAAAACCAAGAGTCAGACTTGATTAACCAGCTGAGCAACCCAGGCACCCCTCGATTTAATATATTTACTGATTGATTAATCCTCCTCTATGTAACCAGTCTCTTTTTTTCCCTGTTGCCACCTCCCCCACTTGAAGACTTCTTCACTCTGCTTGGTCTTTAACTATCCTGATTGAGTTCCCATTTCAGTTCCTTTCTCTTCCTGCTGCATCTCTGACACATCCCCCAGGCCACTTCAACACCCTCTGTCAGTGACCTCTTTTTTTTTTTTTTTTTTAAGATTTTAAAAATTTATTTGACAGAGATCATAAGTAGGCAGAGAGAGAGAGGAGGAGGAAGCAGGCTCCCTGCTGAGCAGAGAGCCCGATGCGGGGCTTGATTCTAAGACCCTGGGATCATGACCTGAGCCAAAGGCAGAGGCTTTTAAACCACTGAGCCACCCAGGCGCCCCTGTCAGTGACCTCTTCATGCTCTCTGGCTCTGACACTCAGTACCCCTCTTCTCCCCCATGCCTGCTTAGTCTCTTCACCCCTCCTGGTTCTGACATGCTGCAGTTGGCTGCTCCTTCCAGCCCACTCCAGGCCACTTCTTCTCCTACCCCGCAATTTGGATATATTCCTCACCCTACTTTGCTTCTGACACTCTGTCCTGGACACCTTTTGTAGGACATATCCCTAAACTTGCTTACACTCTGACTACCTCTGCCTTACCTCCCCCTGCACCAACACTCTCCTCCTGCTTCTCAGGCTCTGACACCAGGCAGGTGGGCAGCTTTCCTGTACAGATGCCTTCTGAACCCTGCTTAGACTGATTCCCTGCTGGGCCACCTCAACTCCCTATCATAAGTTCTGGCTCCCATGTTCTGTGCTCCTAGTGGCTTTTGGATCAGGTTCAGTAAGGGGAAAGAAATGCTGTTTTGCTTTTTATTTAAAGTTGGCATGAATGGAAACATGTATGTTATACTACAGTTTGTTTTTTTTTTGAGACTCATCCATGTTGGTGTGTGTTGCTGTCCCTCATTTATTTTCTATACTATATTCCATTATATGAAATCAGTTATCCATCCTATTTTTGTTACTAATGTTCTAGGTTTCTATTTGTTTATGTGGATGTGTCAGTCAGCATTGCTCAGTAAACAGCCAGAAAAATCTCATGGCATGGAATAATAAGTATTATGTGTCAGTTGATGTGGATTTGCTGATCTCAGCTGGGCTCATTCATATGTTTGCAGATCATCTAGGTCTACTCCTGTGTCTCTCATCCTTGAATCAGCACCCTACTTGTCAGTGTTCTCATAACAGGGGCAGAGGCACAAGCACATTTACTTGTATCATTGTACTAACATCCCATTGACTAGAGCAAGTCACATGGCCAAGTCCTGTTTATTGTACTCTTTGTAGAAAAGACTTATTTCCTGACCTAACTGCTGTAACATCTTTTTTGTAAAGCAGATGATCTCTTCTGGGCTCTCCATTCTATTTGAGTGTCCAACTAACTTTCCTTTTGCCAAATCCATGTTCTCTTTTTTTCTTTTTTAAGATTTTATTTATTTATTTGACAGACAAAGACAGTGAGCACAGGAACAGAACACAAGCAGGGGGAGTGGGAGAGGGAGAAGCAGGCTACCTGCCGAGCAGGGAGCCTGATATGGGGCTCAATCCCAGGACCCTGGGATTATGACCTGAGCTGAAGGCACACGCTTAATGGACTGAGCCACCCAGGAACCCCTCCACTTTCTCTTAATTACTATTACTTTTTAATAAAATTGAGTTACTTCTTTATTTTCCTGCATATTTTATCAGTTAGCAGTAGAGCTGTCCTAAAAATCTACAGCTATAATTGTGGATTTGTCTATTTCTCCTTTCTTTCTGTCAAAATTTACTTTATATATGTTAAAGCTCTGTAGTTAGGTCTGTACAGAGGCAAAATGGCAGTTTTTTTCTGATTAATTGACCTTTTTAACACTGAGAAATGTCCCTTTTAGTCCCTGATACTTTTTTGTTATAGTTTACTGTACCTAATACTAATATAGTCACACAAGCCTTCTTATGATTAATGCTTGCATGGTGTACATATCTTTCTCTTTAATTTCATTATATCTATATATTTATGTTTCTGTATATTTAAAGGTTTTTCTTGTCAATAGTTACTTGAGTATAGTTTTTATGTCTAGGTTAACAGTCTTTTTTGACTCTTGTTTTGTGTTTTGGTTTTAGCTACCACCTATTGAATGTTTTCTATATATTAGGCTCTCTTCAAGGCATTTCACTTATATTATTTCTAAATAGCAAACCACCCTACACAGCCAGAATCAGAGAGCTGATGATCATAATAATAAAAGAAGCATGTGTTCGTAATTTTTTTAACAATTTCTTTATAAGAGAGGGTGGGGAGGGGCCACAGGGGAGAGAGAGAATCTTGTGCAGACTCCATACCCAGCGTGGAGTTCGATCTCATAACCCTGAGATCCTCACCTGAGGGGAAATCAACAATCCATCACTTAACTGCCTGAGCCACTCAGGTGCCCCAATAATAGAAGAAGCATATGTTTAAATGGTGCCTTAGGATGTTCTTCTGTGACCCAAGTTCTTTCAGATGAGGGAGGAAGGCAAACTAAACATGTGGAAAATGGAAGAGGGGATTTGTTATTCCAATCTAAGTTTCTATATTTTCAGGGAAATAAAATATTTTAATCTCAACTTCTTTGTCTAGAAAAATACTTGCAACGTTTTTAGTAACAAATAGTCACCTAGATTTTTCTTTTCTTGAACGACTAAAGCATTTGAAAAACTCTGGCCAACAGTATTTATTAAGTGATTATTAATCAGACTTTGTTTTTATTTTTTAATTTTAAATTTAAAAAGTTTTTAGGATACATCTGTAATTTTATTATAAAACCATTTTTGGGGGATTCGTTAGTTTGGCATAGTAGCCCAAAAGTAACAGTTTCATTCCCTGCTTCCTGAACTAAAATTTAAGTTACATTATATCCATTACATACAAATGACTTGCACTCATTAAAGCTGGAGATCCTGACCCATATTCCCTTTACGGAGGAGCTGATACCAAGGGATTGAGTAAATGTTGATATACAGAAGTTCCTTTGTGAGACTATTTCTTCTCCCCCCAAATTACTTTGCTTTATAAATAATTAGGGGCACCTGGGTGGCTTAGTCGGCTAAGCGTCTCCCTTAGGCTCAGGTCATGTTCCCAAGGTCCTGGGATTGAGCCCCTCATTGGACTCCCTGCTCAGTGGAAAGCCTACTTCTCTCCGTCTCCCTCTGCCTGCCCCCCTGCCTGCCTGTGCTCTCTCTTTGTCAAATAAATAAAATCTTCAAAAAATAAATGAATGAAATAAAATAATCAAATTGCCAGTCTGAATAGCAGCACCCAAAAAGCATCACAATTGGTTTTTTGGTTTTTTTTATAAGATGAGGGAGACTTTTTTTAAAAAGACTTAATTTATTTATTTGACAGAGAGAGAGATCACAAGTAGGCAGAGAGAGAGGAAGGGAAGCAGGCTCCCTGCTGAGCAGAGAGCCCGATGTGGGGCTCGATCCCAGGACCCTGGGATCATGACCTGAGCCAAAGGCAGAGGCTTTAACCCACTGAGCCACCCAGGTTCCCCTTTGTTTTGTTTTTTTTTTAAAGACTTTTTATTTGAGTGAGAGAGGGCATGAGAGGGGAAGGGTGAGGGAGAAGCCGACTCCCTGCTGAGCTGGGAGCCAGATGCAGGATTCGATCCCAAGACTCCAGGATCATGACCCTGAGCCAAAGGCAGTCACTTAACCAACTGAGCCACCCAGGCACCCTCACAATTGGTTCTTAAAAAGCAGTGCAGTACATGTTTTATACCACAGGCAAAGGGAGTGATCACTTTAGTTTGAAATTCCTGTAGTAGATAGAGTCTCTTTAAAAATTAAAGCATTCCATCAACTTTTTCTAGATGGTGTTATGCTATATGTTTGTCGGTGGGTCACTTTATATGCTGTGTTTGCTTTGAAAGGATCTTCAGTATATCTCCAATACTCCTTTCTTAAAGTGTCTTTTTTTTTAAGCCAGGATTTCACACAACTCTAATGCTTCTTAAGAGTGTCCTCCTTGGGGTGGCTGGCTGGCTCACAAGCTCAGTCAGAGCTTGTGACTCTTGATCAAAGGGTTGTGAGTTCAAGCCCCACGTTGGTGTAGAGATTAATTACAAATAAAATCTTTTAAAAAAGAGATAACATCCTCCTTGCTGTCACATTGATTTCCTAGTATGTCTTCATAGATGTCCACAAGAAAGGCAATTAGGGGGACCTGTGACTTGGTTGCAAATCAAGGAATGGATTTAGTAGATTGGGATATTTGGAAAGACCACAGTCCTGTAAAATCCCTTCCAAATAGTTGCACGCACTTTGATTATGTGGTACTAGTTTGATCATTCCCGGAGTGTAAAGGACTTCTCTCTCCAGCATAGCCAGTAGTGTTAGAAATTACGAAGTATCTTTGGGTCCAGACAGTTATTTCTCAAATCCTCCTTAAGAAATTGGTCTACATTGGGGTATCTGGGTGGCTCAGTTGTTAGGTGTCTGCCTTTGGCTCAGATCATGATCCCAGGGTCCTGGGATTGAACCCTGCATTGGCGGGGAGCCTGCTTCTCCCTCTCCCTCTGCCTGCTGCTCCCCCTACTTGTGCTGGCACTCTCTGTCAGATACATAAAATCTTTAAAAAAATTAGTCTACTAATTGCAGCTCATTATCCCAAAGCTTAAATTCCTGAATAACCCATTGTTGAGGTTCCCAGTGGTGGTAATTCTTTGCATCCTAATCAAGAGTATGAGCAATAAACTCAGGGCCCTTGGGGTGCCTGGGTGGCTCAGTGGGTTAAAGCCTCTGCCTTCAGCTCAGGTCATGATCCCAGGGTCCTGGGATCGAGCCCCACATCGGGCTCTCTGCTCAGTGGGGAGCCTGCTTCCCCCCCACCTGCCTGCCTCTCTGCCTGCTTGTGATCTCTGTCAAATGAATAAGTAAAATCTTTAAAAAACAAACAAACAAACAAAAAACCTCAGGGCCCTCATTCCACTAATACCTGTGGTGCTAAACTTCATAGTTTTTGGCCTGTTCCTCAAATATTACAGTGGGGTAGTTCCTTTCCCCTTGTCAGTCATTTTGAGGTGACTTTAAGAGAACTTTCTAAAAATGCCCCATTGCATAATTGGCTGCTTTTAACTCAGTAGCATCTCCTGTTAGTTTAAAAGCTCGTTCACTTCTGGGGCCTCTGCATTGCTCCATCAGTTAAGCATCCAACTCTTGATTGTGACTCAGGTCATGATCTTGGGTGGTGGGGTTGAGCCCCACATTGGGCTCTGCGCTCAGCAAGCAGTCTGCTGGAGATTCTCTCCTCTCCCCTGTCCCGCTCCTGTCCGCATGCACCCATTCACTCTCTCCCTCTTTCAAGTGAGTAAGTAAATCTCTTAAAAAAAAAAAAATGCTCATTCACTTCTTTTGTCACACTGCAGGACAGCCCAGAAATAATCCAATCTAAATTTCCCACTGTAAATGATCTGGATCACTGGATTGAGGCCATCATTCTGCTCTGTCGGGTGCAAGATGTAGGTGGGCGAGTCTGGGCTCAGGTGCCCACCATCCATAAGGGTGCCACTGCTTCTCTGGGCTCAGCTCCCATAGATTCTTCCTGATGCTGCTGCTAGGGCAGGGAGGCTCTGGGACTCTGGCTAACTGGGCTTGCTTCCCTGCATAGCCTCCCCAAGCCCGGCAGTGGTCACCATCTCGCCTTAGTCCACAGCAGAGGTGGCCCAGGCTTTGTTTTTTATTTTTAAAAAAACTTAAGCTTTTTTTTTTTCCTTTTAGTAATCTCTACACCCAGTGTGGGGCTCCAACTCATAACCCTGAGATAAGAGTCTCACACTCTTCTGACTTAGCCAGCCAGGTACTCCTCTGCCCCTCACCCCTACCTCCCCCCACCCCCTTTGTAAATTGGAATGTTTAGTCCACTTCTGACATTGATAAATAATATCCTGAACTAATTGAGTTTAAGGCTACTATCTTGCTCTTTGTTTTCTCTTTACCCCATGTCTTTTTATTTTATTTATTTATTTATTTGTCAGAGAGAGAGAGAGAGAGCACAGGCAGACAGAGGCAGAGGGAGAAGCAGGCTCTCTGCTGAGCAAGGAGCCCGACGCGGGACTCGATCCCAGGATGCTGGGATCATGACCTGAGCCGAAGGCAGCCGCCCAACCAACTGAGCCACCCAGGCGTCCCAATTTTTTTTTAAGATTTTATTTATTTGACAGAGCAGGCTTGTGCGCACAAGTAGGAAGAGAGGCAGGCAGAGGGAGAGGGAGAAGTAGACTCTCCGCTGAGCAGGGAGCCCAGTGTGGGGCTCAATCCCAGGACCCTGGGATCATAACCTGAGTCCAAGACAGACACTTAACCTACTGAGTCACCTAGGTGCCCTTTTCTTTTTTTCTTTCTTTTTTTTAAAGGTTTATTTATTTTATTTTAGAGAGAATGAGCATGAGTGGGAGGGGCAGAGGGAGAGGGAAAGAGAATCCCAAGCCAACTCCATGCTGATCATGGGGCCCACATGGAGCTCAGTCTCACAACTCTGAGACCATGACCCTAGTTGAAACCAGGAGTTGGGTCCCCAAATGACTGCACCACCCAGGCACCCCTATTTTTTTTTTTTTCCTTCTTCTTTCTTAGATTTGTTTATCTGGGGGTGAGAAAATGGGCAGAGGGAGAGAGAGACTGTTCTAAGCAGACTCCATGCTGATTGCTGCGCCCCACTGGAGACACCAAGAGTTGAACACTTAACTGACTGTACCACCCAGCACCCCTTCTTACTCTTTATTCGTCCTTTCTTGCCTCCTTTTGAGCTTAATGTCTACTTACTATTTTTACCCTCTTACAGCTTTTTTTTTGGACTTGCATTTTTTTATTCTCTTAATGACAACATGAGATCGTAGTGTATGTCTAAAAATTTTTACTGCATGGTTCCTTTAAACTTTACTTTAAAAAAAATAGATGTATTTATTTATTTGAGAGAGAGAGCATGAGAAAAGAGAAGTCAGAGGGAGAAGTAGACTCCCCGCGGAGCAGGGAGCCCCGATGTAGGGCTTGATTCTGGGACCCCAGGATCATAACCTGAGCCAAAGGCAGTTGCTTAACCAACTGAGCCACCCAGGTGCCCTGCTATTTTCTTTTCATATTTATATCATTTGCTGTTAGCTTTAGCCTTTCATTATCCCAACTTTTGGTAGTCAAATAATACATGAGACTATGTCCTAGACTTTTTTGGCAACTCACACAGGTTTAATAGATTGACAGTTAATGAATTTTAGTGAATTGATTAGGAGAATTCTGTTTTTCATGATATGGCATAGTTCATTAATTGAGTTAAACATGTTTTCACATTTTAGCTCCTCTGAAATGGGAGTTTATCCTAAAATCCATGGTTGACCACATGACAGTCATTACATAATTATCTTTTTCTTGGCATCTACCTCAAAGCATGCAGAACAAGTCTCAGCTGAACAAAAAACACCTCAGGGTTTCTTTTTTAAAGAAATTCTTTATCACCAACACACCTGTTAATACAGAGGGCTGGTATTATGTGGAAAAATATGTACCAGGGGCACCTGGGTGGCTGTCGATGAAGCATCTGCCTTCAGCTCTGGTCACAATCCCAGGAACCTGGGATCAAGCCCCCGCATTGGGCTCCCTGCTCAGTGAGAAACCCGCTTCTCCCTCTCACCCTGCTCATGCTTTCTCTCTCTCTCTCCCTCTCACAAATAAAATCTTTTTTTTAAAAGATTTTACTTATTTATTTGACAGAGATCACAGGTAGGCAGAGAGGCAGGCAGGGGAGGCAGGGGAAGCAGGCCACCTGCTGAGCATACAGCCTGATGTGGGGTTTGATCCCAGGACCCTGAGATCATGACCTGAGCCAAAGGCAGACACTTAACTCACTGAGCCACCCAGGCGCCCCTCAAATAAATAAAATCTTTTTTAAAAAAAGAGAGAAAAATGTGTACCACATTATGACTGAATCAAAAGTGATTGAAAGGATCTGAGTCTGAACAATGTTCAAGTATTAAGAGTGGCTTAGCCATGGGCGCCTGGGTGGCTCAGTGGGTTAAGCCTCTGCCTTCGGCTCAGGTCATGATCTCAGGGTCCTGGGATTGAGTCCCGCATCAGGCTCTCTGGTCGGCGGGGAGCCTGCTTCCTCCCCTCTCTCTCTCTCTCTCTCTACCTGCGTCTCTGCCTACTTGTGATCTCTCTCTGTCAAATAAATATAAAATCTTTAAAAAAAAAAAGAGTGGCTTAACCATTTTATTCTAATAGAAGCACATGCTTGATTTGAGAAATGTTACATGAAATTGCACTTTCAATAAATATAAAAATTCTAAGTGTTAAGAAAACATTTTGTCATAATCTGGAATTTTTTAGCAAAACATAAAGTGATGTGTCTTAAAAATCACTGGCATCTTAGTTGTAATGAACTC
>PISX010027883.1:0-22350 GCA_004024625.1 Mellivora capensis
TTTCATTCTTCTACATATAGCTGTCCAATTTTCCCAGCACCATTTATTGAAGAGACTGTCTTTTTTCCACTGTATATTTTTTCCTGCTTTGTCGAAAATTATTTGAGCATAGAGTTGAGGGTCCATATCTGGGCTCTCTACTCTGTTCCATTGGTCTATGTGTCTGTTTTGATGCCAGTACCATGCTGTCTTGGTGATCTTTATTTTTATCTTTATTTTTAAAAAATATTTATTTATTTATTAGAGAGAGAGAGAGTCAGCACCCCTGTTAATAGGGGGTGCTGAGATCATGACCTGAGCCAAAATTAAGAGTCAGGCACTTAACTGACTGAGCAACCCAGGTGCCCCCATGTAATAATTCTTTTAGTTATGAGTGCACATGTTTATACTATAATTGATATCTGTAATAAAAGCACACTTTTTTGCTGCCTACAGGAGAAATCTGTGTGTGTGTCTAAGTAAGTGGGTAAGAATGCAGTTTTAGTAAATAACAAGTGAATCTCTCAAATACAAAATACTATAAACTAGTTCGTGTATATTCTTACAATTATCATTATAATGTATACATGTGTAATTACATTAATTATGTATGTTGTGACATACGTTACAGATTGATACACTATAATATAATAGTTCTTCAAAAACAGTAGATTCCATGAAAAGGACCTAACAGTGATAGTAACCACAACAGAAATGTTTCCATGGATACAAAGTTGATACAAAAATCAACAAAAATGTTGATTCAATCAAAAGTGCAAGAGGGTAGTGTTAGGATGGGGTCCATGATTCTGAAGCATAAACGGAATGTTTTCATGTTTCTCATGTTTTCACCTTGAGCTATATCTTTTCTTTCTCCTTCCTCTCTCCCAAGCCACAGCATACTGCATCCTGGCCACATTGAACTTTTCATTATTCCCCAAATGCACCAGGCCCTTATAACTGTGCATAGGCTTTTCCTTAGCCAAAAATACCTTTGCAGGCTGTGTTAGGAGCTCAGACTCTAAAACCAAAGTACTTGGGTTCAAAACCTCTATCTCCTTAGCTTTGGCAAGTTTCTTAATCTCTCTGTGTCTTGGTTTCCCCATTTGTCATATGGGAATAATTGTTATACTAGCCTCATAATGTCATTGTGGACTTTGAGTGCTTGAATCTCTGTCGAGTGTTTTCAACAGTGTCTAGAACACAGTAAATGACAGCATTCATGTACCAGCTGCTACCATTGTCCCTGATGCAACTAATGACCATTCCTCTAGACTCGAACATTACTTTCTCTCTCTTTTTAAATTTTTTGAAATATTTTATTTATTTATTTGAGAGAGACTGAGAGAGCACACGCAGGGGGAGCAGCAGAGGGAGAGGAAGAAGCAGGCTGCCCACTGATCCAGGAGCCTGATGTAGGGCTTGATCCCATGAGCCTGGCTGGGATCATGACCTGAGCTTAATGGACTGAGTCGCCCAGGTGCTCCTACTTTCTCTCTTCAACCTCATAAGTATATCATGCCTATTTCTCCTTATTTTCAGTTTATCCTTATGCACATGTCTGAAGAGAGTTGTCATCTCTTATCTTTAAAACTAATCTTTACAGCCTTACTACCCAGAGCAAAAATTTAGGGCAAAGATTCAAAGTTTTCCATCTCCTTGCTACTGCCTCTTCACATCACACAGGATAGGCTTCCTGTCCCTCACAGGAAGGCCGGAACGGTGTCCCCTGCAAAGCAGAAGAAGTGGAAGTGTAGCTGTCACATGTGGGTTTCCCCAAGTGCAAGGGCTCACCTGGAATGAATTTTTGTCCACTTTCTCCATTTTCCCAAAGCTTGTCCTCTTTATTATTTTCAGTTAGAGAAGAGCAAAAGGTTGTTCAGTGAACAAAACTATCAATATTTTACATCAATTAACAGAGACTTATATGGCTCTTCCTGGTCTTGCCACTGCATTAAAATAGGGCATTTGTCCTGTCACTTCCTCTCCTGGAACTCTGGTTCCTTCATCTATCCCACGTCCAGATGAGCTACCTGGGCTCTAAGTCCACTTCCCATTCTGGTCTCCAGAAAAGCCAGGTCTGTGCCTCCAGGATACTTTTATCTTTAAGCAATTCAGAAAGCAGAGTTACATTCTACAAATAATGGCACCTGCAAAAAGTCTTCTGTTTTGTGTTTCTGGTGAGATCAGAACTTTAGATAGGAAAGGGAGCAATAGATTCTTGTCAATGCAGTTCTACTATTCATCCGTTCAAAGATAAATACTTATTGAGAGCATGCCGTGTGTTAAGTGCTAAAGGTTCAGTGCTGATCAAAACAGACAAAACTATCTGCTCTCATGAAACTTAAGTTCTGTTGGGGACGTAAATAATAAATTAGATAGGTAAGTACATTTTGAAATATATTTTTTCTCTATAAAAAGAAAAAAACTGAAGCAAGGAAGGTGCATATGAAATGTGGAGTTTGAGCACCTGGAAAAGCATCTTCATATTCCTTGTTATTTTTTGGCTTGAAACATAACAGTATAAAGCTGATGAATATGGCACATAAAATCAGTTGTTTGACCAATACATGTCCAGAAAACACACATACACTTACACACACACACACACGACAGGCAGGTGTGTGTGTGTGTGTGTGTGTGTGTGTGTGTGTAGTATACATAAGCATGGGCTGCTTCCCATGTAGAAACTTCACATTTTGTAAAATGATGTAATTGTATCAATAGCCACAAACTAAAAATGTTATTAACAATTTCATTTCTGTCTTGATTGAAGTGTGAGCTGATAAAAAATGTGTCAAATGTGTCAAATGTGTCAAAAAATGTGTCAAAATCACCAGTGTGATTGAGATGTGAATGATCTATATTAGCCAGATCAGCATATTTAGAATATCTTTCACAGTAATCATCTCAAGTAATTTTACAAAATGTGGACATGGAAACCTGATTTATTGTTTTATAAAATGTCTTCTTCACAATAGGATCCTGGAGTAGAATCTGCTGCAAATACAACCATCCCCACCTGTCATCTGTGCAAACAAGGGCGAGATGGTGCTTTAACAAGGATTTAGAAAGGAAGAGTTGGGCTTTCTACAAAAAGAGTGGAGGTTCATGTAGAAAGCTTTTTTTTTTTTTTTTTGCAGGGGGAGACTTTGGTCGATTTGAGCCAACCCTAAAAAAAACCTGAATTCTAGAGTACACCCAGGAAAAAATTAAAAATTGCTATCATTAATTTTATTCCCACTCTTTGATGGTTATCTGGGAATTGCTTATGGGATTGCTTCTATGCACTACAGAGCATCTTTTTCTCCCCAAGATTAGAAAGGTAAAAGGAGATTTAGTCTGAAAATAATGATGTATTGCTGGCAACTTGCTCTTTTGTTAGACCCGGCATCAACTATAGTCTTACTAAGTTTGGATTTCATTTTAGACTGCCAATTTATTTCATAATATTCCATTAAATTCAGTAAGGTCCATGGTGTGACTTATATTGAAAACCTCATCAATTGCCTGCCTCAGTAAAATTCCATGTAACTTACCCTCACAATTCTCTTTCTAGGATGATCAAGACATATACAAAAGGGTGAGTGAGTACCACCCAGTCCTCTGGCAATGCAGGCATGTGAATTTCATGTTGATAACAAGTAATGTTGTGCTAAACTCAACTTTTTTTTTTGTACTCAGTTTTTATTTCACTACTCCAGAACTCAGAAGCCGATACATCCAGTTAAAAGTGAGGTCAGTATTTTACTATACTCATCCTTCTGTAAATGTGACTGCTTGTCTTCTATCCTAATTAATATGTGAGAATAAGTAGAAAAGCTGGGGGCTTGCAGACACTGTGTGTTTAATAGCTTTCTAAGAGCTTTTTCCTGGGGCTTCAGGGATTCTCTCTCTCCCAGTCTGGGCTGGAGGTGGTAGGAGACTGACAGATCTGAAAACTTAGAGAATATATTCCAGAAAAGGAAAAATAAGTGAGGAGTAACTTTTTATTATGCACTTTAACAGATGTTTGAAAAAGACCTGATAAATACTGAGCTCAATTTACATTTATCGTATTACATTATTTTTATTTTAAAAAGTGCTTTGTGACATGTAAAGTGCCCTATCCCAGATAGTGATCCACACAAGGCACCTTCTGTAGCCATCACTGTATATAAGTGCTATGGGAATAATGTGGGTTGCCTTGTTGTTATTAGAAACTTGAGTTACTCTCAGAGGCAGGTTGTGTAAGTGAATTTCTGCAGGGTATGATTTGAAGAATATTAGGAAGGTCACAAAATACATTTTTTAATTCAGGGGCTCTGTTACCGTAACTGATATTCTACCATTCAAAAGTCACTTATTTATATAATCAAGGCTTTCCAAGTCTTCAAGAACACCTTTTAAAAAATACTAGTGAAGTGTTTTTTCCCTAAGAGGCATAGTCTCATCTGTAGTGTAGGTTTAGGAATGAGGATTCCAAGTGAGGATGAGGATAGTATCAGGAAGGGCCAAGGGCACGATAAAGAGAGAAAAGACAATGAAAGGAGAAAGATAAACTCCGTGACACAAATGAACCTTTACTCTGAGCCAAAATACTCAGGGAGGATTCACATAAACTGGGTACAAGACACAGGTATGTATGTCTGAATGTGTGCCACAGTCACAGACAAGAAGGACCGGAAAAGCAAACACCTTAGGGAAAGCAGATTCGGGATGGTGTCCTTCCACTTCCTCCCCTGGACTAGGAGAGAGGCCTGGAGCGAAAAAAGGACGGAGCATTCCACCCTAGGACGACAGAATACTTGGGGAGAAGGCAAAGAAAAGTCTGATTCACTCTAAGGGAATATTTGTAAGTGATGTGTTGGAATTGTAACCTGCTATAAAGGCAAGCAGTTCTTTAGTGAAAACCTAAAAGTTTCAAGTTTAGTTATGGGCATGGATTTTATTCTGGACATCAAAGCCGTCTAAGGGAGGGGCATGGAGAGGACAGCATAGCCTGGGCTGCGTGCTGGCAGGCGTCCGACCCCCCCCCCCCCCCCCCCTCTGTTGCAGTTTCCTCCCGTGCACCCGTTAATGCGTCTGGCTGCGCAGCTCGCCAACTGGAAGGTGAAAAGATTTCCGCAACAGCGCGTAGGTGCTTTCTCTTGGGCCCTCTTTTTATGCCACCGCAAGTGGTATATGCGTGGACCGTGGTAAATGCGTGTGGTCGCTGGGCGCTGGGGGGAAGGGGGAACAGGGATTGGGGCGGTGGGGTCTCACTTGCATGCTGTCTTTGAATCTCAGCCTCCACCTTGGGAAGGAGAGCTGGCCCAGCCTTGGGCCACAGTTCCCTACCGTGAATCCCACAGAGTGGCTGCAGGGCCCGGGAAGGGCCCCTAGGATAAAGACATCCTCTTCTCTTCCGCTCTCATCTTCCATTCATTTCCTTTTAGTTTTCATGCTGTTTTTTCACTTTCCCCGACCATTTCTCTTCCTCTTGACATGGACATTGCCTTGGTGATCCCCTGGGCTCTCTGTTGTTCCTCCACCTGCCCTTTTGTCCTATCTCAGAACTTTGTTTCTTTTAAATATAGTTCTCGTTTGTTTGTTTGTTTTGTTTTTGGGTTTTAGAAATTACCACCTTCAGTAATAAGTATAGTTGTTCGAAATGCCCATCGAAGTTTTATTACATTGTAGTCAAAAAAGGAAGGAAGAAAGAAAGAAAGAAAAGAGTATTTCTTAGAGAAAAGAGCATTTCTTCCAAATGCTGAAACTTGTCCCAGTTTGCCCAGAACATTCCTGGTTTTAGCTCTGAAAATCCCCAGACCCCCCAGGAAACTGCTTAGTTCCTGGGAAATAGGTTGGTCATTTTACGCAGCTGCAGCAGTGTGTCTTGTCTGATCCAGCTGCTGCCTGCAGATTGAGTCTGATCCGTTGTTAGGAAGCTGCCAGGACATACCCTTGGACTGGGGCTTCAATCTCAAGTTGACACTGTTAGGAAGAGCAAGCCAGTGTCCATTGTCCTGGACACAGATGGTACCTCAATCAAGAGAACATGCCTGTCTTCCAGAACAGGGAATTATAATTGGCTACATGGTTAGCCCTTCCCTAACTGCTTTTTTGCATCCGATTTCTGGTACCAGGAGGCACAGGGTCACAGCCAACTGACGGTAAGCCTGGGGGATGCAGTTCCTGTTACGTTAACCTGTGCCTCATTCACTCACAGGATTCGGGGACCGCTGCAGTGGATTTCACCAAGAAGGTATGCAAGACCTGTGGAGAACCCAACTCCAACTCTTGCAGATCTGCAAGAGAAGTGCTTGGAGCTGGGCAATCTTGTCATCCCCTTAGATCACTTCTGGAAAGAACTGGTATCACAGTATGCCCCCTGAAAATAAGCGTTAACTTGCAGGTTTTCCTGAGCTTGTCCTGAGGCAGTGAGGACTCACTGGGCAATGCTTCTGGCTGTTTATTTCATCTCCAGCTTTACAGATGAGTCACCTGGATCCATCTGTTCCTGAGGATTTGCTTTATGTGACTCAGGGGCCCACAGGGCCGTTGTACAAACTTGGGGAGAGGTACTGCAAGTGCATAAGCCCCATCTACCAGCGATTGACTCTCCAAGTTGACCATGAGTCATACATACCTCAGGACGTTTTTAAAATTCAGATGGCTGGGCCCCAATTCCAGGTAGTCAGTAGGGACCTGAGAATTTGCATTTTTAACCAAGTCTCAGGTGTCACTGATGCTTTTGGTTGGGGACCACAGTTTGAAACCTGCAGTCATGACATCTTCAGAAGACCTTGAGCACAAAGTGGTTGTATAATGGTTTGTGTTTTTATGTTGCAGGATCACACTACCACCTGGGGACGACCATTTTTCCTTTTCAGGGTATAGTATTCCCTTTTCTCTGTTTTTAACCCCAATTCCCTTCTGGCATGCAATTATGGATTCCTCCAGAATGAGCACAGCCCAGCACCCTGGCAAGCTGGTGAATGATTATGGGGACTCTCTCATCCTTTCCTAAGGGATGACTTTCAAAGTCTCCTCCTAGAAACCTGATGTTTATAAAAGAAAGGGTTCAGAAGGACATAGGCTGAGAGAACTAGAGCTCTGTGAGCATGAGTGGGTGACAGGAATGCTGCTGATGGACAGACATGGGGGCCAACCAGAATTGGTGTCTGTGTCCCTGAGCGTGAAGGTCCAAGATACCCTCAAATAGTATAGGTGCCATCCTCTCCTCCTCCCTTGGGGTCCTCGAGCAAAGGTCAAAGAATCAGAAACTGTCTTAGTTTGTGATCTGCCACTCACTAGCTATGCTTTATCCCCTAAGATTTTTATCCCCTAAGATTTTTTGCATCCAGAAAATCAGACTGTGGATCAGATGGACTCCTGCCTCTCAAACTGTATTCTGCAGGTCACTAGTGCTAAGAGGTTACTCTGCAAAGATTAGATAAGTTTGGGAAACAGTGCACCCAACACTCTTAAAGATTCACAGTACACATCAGCATGTGTGAGAAAGCTGTGAGAAACATAGTTCCCTCCATGTCTGATCATGGAAGTTCTTCCACCTCCCTGCCTCCTATGTGACC
This sequence comes from Mellivora capensis, assembly GCA_004024625.1. Taxonomy (NCBI): domain Eukaryota; kingdom Metazoa; phylum Chordata; class Mammalia; order Carnivora; family Mustelidae; genus Mellivora; species Mellivora capensis. The sequence continues at coordinate 7,536 of PISX010027883.1, forward strand.
TATTAGTGGTTGTTCTCTAGAAAGTACTTTGAGAAACAGTGGGTCTCCACGATGTCTTCAGGGTGAGAAGTCCTGTAATAAACAGTTTGAAGACCATAGTGCCACATAAAGGCTGGGGGGTGGAGGGGTGGGGGAGGGGACAGTGTCAGGGCTGGAGGAGCAGCAAGGGTCCTGGGTTTCTGCCACAAGGGACCTACATACTAGCCCTGGGCGAGGGCTTCCCAGGTGAACTCCCAAGGAGGCTGCTGACATCCCAGCTGGGAGAACGAGATCTTAGGGCCCAGTTGAGGAAGGATCTAAAACCCAGAAGCAGGTTCCAGGCAGTTTTGTCTCAGTATCTGTTGCTCCTTTTTTTTTTTTTTCTTCCCCAGCCAAGGAATGGAAGAAACACTGAAGATAACACCCAGTAGGATAGTCCAAGGTCAGCGTCGTTGCAACTGTTCTCCTCCAAGCAATTGTGTCTGACTGAGGGGGAGTGAGAGGCAGCCAGAGGGGTGGCAGTTCAAAAGGAGGAGGGCCACGTGGAATGTTGGAGGGCGGGGGGCCTCCGTCCCCTCCCTTCCCTGCTCCACACCACAGAGACCCTTACCGCAGTCTGGTAGAAGCTGTCCCAAGCACACATTGCAGCCTTTGCCCGCTTGCTGGCTCTTTGCAGGGGTCTCCAGCAGGAACCATGAGGGAGTAAGAGTCCCATGTGGCCCAGCTGACCCTCAGGATGTCTCACCTGACCCTTCTGATGAGGGAAAGCACACTCCCTCCTGGGCAGGCTTGGCAGTGGAGGGGCAATACCTTAGAGTGGGAACATCTCTAAGGCAAGGCTACTCCCTCCATTCAAAAGTGTTCTGAGACCCAGAGTTTAAATCTGCAGAGATTCTTGGTCTTCAGGCCTATGGAGGTGAAGTCCGTGTACGGGGGCAGCTCTGGGCCTCCTCTGCCTCTCATGATGGTGTGGTCCCAGGGACATGAGGTGGCTGTCCTTTGGAGATGTCACGGCCTCCCTCCTGGAGCCTGATCCTAACCAGCCGGGCCTGGGCAGGCCAGGGTACCTGAGAAAGCTGTCCAGATGCTGGGAGACAGAGCTCCCCAGCTGAAAGCAGGGAAGAGGTTCCCTGAGGCCATGGCGCTGAGCCTAAATGGCCTAATTAGATACTGCAAAAATAAATAAGTACCAATTTGGGGCATTTGTGACTTGTCAGACTGAGGCATAATTTTAAAATATGTTGTACAATAACATGCCCACAGGCCTCTTGTTGATTCTGATAATGACTTGATCCAAGCACTGCATTTTTCTCTTCTTTTTCAGAATTCAGTGGCAAAGAAAAACTGGATCAGATAAAGAAATTGGCCAATTATTTTGAACACATGTCAACTTTCTGTGAGAGATAAAAGATAATTCTCTTGCTCTATATTCACTAGAATATTCAGTTATATAAAAAATAAAGTAGCATGAACACAATATTTTCATTTCTTATTGGGAAGTCTTGTGGGAGGGAGAATATATATTTAATATATATATTGATTAAATGTGCTATGTTTGGCATTGTTTTACAATGCCCCAGATATCTTGTTGTTATTGAGAATTGAGAGCCCAGGCTAGGGAGAGACTGGCTGGCTTCATGTTCTGATTCTTACGCCTTTTAGCTGGGGGACTGTGGGCTGGTCACTTCCCATCCCTGTGCCTCATTCTCTTCCACGGTAAAATAGAGTTGATAATAATAGTACCTTCACATAATTTTTGTGATGATGGAGGAGACCATCTATGAAAGGGCTTAGCAGGGTCGTACACAGTGAGTGCTCCATAAGCGTTGGCTGTAATGACACTTCAAAGATGATTTTTATGACACAAATTGTACCAGAGCAACTTGCCCTAATGACAGCTGCTTCTAGTTCACTGACCAGGGACTTGAGGTTACAAGACCAAGTTAACATATAACAATTACAGACCCCCTAGGAAACAGGGCAGCTTGGGCCACCTGGCACATCCTAGGGCCTAGAAGCACAGACCGACCGCCTTGACTCAACCTCATGCTTCCGTAATGGTGTGAGCAGAGCACAGCCCTGGTGTGCAGCGCTCCAGCACAAGTCTGCAGGAACAATCTCGATCGTTTGAAGTGGCCAAGGATGGCTGTTTCTACCCCAAACCAAGCCCTAGGATCCTCTTCACTCAATCAGTTATAATTGATTCCACCCCAGTGGAGGATCATACACTTGGCACAGGCCTGCCATGGGCCAGCCTGGAAGACGATGGTTATGGGGGCGAGGGGTGGGCAAAGAGGGCCACCGCTTCTAAGGGACACTGTTTGAGCTAAAAATTCTTCCTCTGCCAAGCCAGTCTCTGATGATGGGAGATGGAGATAGTCTCTGCAATCTTAGACATCACCTCATTCCTTTCCCCCACAGTAGTGACCGGTGACACTCCACCAGTGCCAATAAATCCAGAGAGGAAAGCAGACTGTGATTTAAGCTTCAGCTTCCACACTGTGACAACTGGTTCTCCCTGTGTATAGGGCTGGGCTATTTTTAGCCTGGTGTCCTATGAAAAGGAAACTTATGATAACAGTCTATCCAGGTGTCCCATCAAATAAGACTGAGTCCTAGGCCCAATGTTGGTCTCTAGAGGGAGAATGCCTGCTGTCTTAGCCCTGATGATCACTTTATAGGGAGAGGCCATGCCTCAGCCCACAGCCCAGGCCCCTGAGAGTCTCAGGAAGACCAGGGGTCTGAGGCTAGCCAGAACAGAATTTGAAAGGAACTCTCAGAACCTTGGAGTGGGCAGAGGCCTCGCTGAACATTCAGGCCCACCTTCTCATGAGCTGCTAAGGAAAACAGCCCAGAGAGGCCAAGTGACTTATTCATGGCTACAAGGCTACTGTCAAGCATGTCCAGAACAAAGTTCACATTTTTCAATTAAAGACTAATTGCTGGGGCACCTGGGTGGCTCAGTTTGTTAAGCGTCCTCCTTTGGCTCAGGTCATAATCCCAGAGTCCTGGGGTTGAGCCCTGCATCTCCTGCCCTTCCCCCTACTTGTGCTCTCTCTTTCTCTCAGATAAATAAATAAAATATATTAAAAAAAGAAAGCCCAATTGCTTTCTTCACTCTGACTTTACTATCTCATATTAGTTTTCTAGGACCTCCATAACAAATTTTCTCAAGCTTATTGACTTCAAGCAATAGAAATGTATTCCCTTATAGTTCTGGAGGCCAAAAGTCCAATGTAAGTGGATCATTAGGGCCATGTTCCCTCTGAAGACCTTAGTGGAGAATCCTTTCTCAACTTTTCTAGCCTCTGGTGGCTCCAGATGTTCCTCTTGGTTGTACAGCTTAACTCAAATCTCTACCTCTGTCATTGTGTGCCCTGTCCGCCTTGTCTTCTCCCTTTCTTTTCTCTTACACAGATACCCTTTAAACACTGATAATGACACACAATTTGTTACTCTTTTTTCTCTAGTCACACTTATATTAGTTCTTTTCACTGTAATCTATAGATCTTCCATATTGTTCTATGAGTCTGGTATGCATTTTGGATATTTTCTGCTGATCTATCTTCCAGTTCACTTAATCTCTGTTCAGCTGTGTATCTTAAATTATTAAAGCCACCAGCTGAGTTCTTAATTTTGGTTATTATATTTTTCAGTTCTAGAATTTATATTTGCTAATTTCATTATTTTCCAGCTTTCTGATGAGATTCTCAATCTTGTCACTTTTCTCCTTTAACATAGTAAGAATAGATTTTTTTAAGAATCTTTCTTGTGAGTAAATTGTCTGGGTTCCCTTTATGTCTATTTCTCTGTTTGCTATTATCTCAATTTTGCTTGTTATTCACCTTTACTCTTTTTTTAAAATACTTTTTTAAATTATGTTATGTTAGTCACCATATAGTACGTCATTAGTTTTTGATGTAGTGTTCCATGATTCACTGTTTGCATATAACACCCAGTGCCCAATGCAATATGTGCCCTCCTTAATACTCATCACTGGGCTCAGCCATCCCACATGGCTTCTCTCCCCTCTAAAACCCTCAGTTTGATTTCTGGAGTCCATAGTCTCTCATGGTTCATCTCTACCTCTGATCAGCCCCCTTCATTTTTTCCCTTCCTTCTCCTAATGTTCTCCATACTATTCCTTATGTTCCACAAACAAGTGAAACCATATGATAATTGTCTTTCTCTGTTTGACTTATTTCACTTAGCATAATCTCCTCCAGTCCCATCCATGTTGATGCAAAAGTTGGGTATTCATTCTTTCTGATGGTTGGGTAATATTCCCTTGTATATATAGACCACATCTTCTTTATCTGTTCATCTGTTGAAGGGCATCTTGACTCCTTTCACAGTTTGGCTATTGTGGACATTGCTACCATGAACATTGGGGTGCATGTAGACCTTCTTTTCACTACAGCTATAGAGTTCTTTGGGGCCCTGATGAAATTGCTGAAAGTTTTTCATGGGCTCCTCCATTGCACAGCCTTGACTCCAATGATGACAAAAGTTGCTGTCCAGTTTTTCAGTTTCATAGCTGCCTTCCTGAAGCCTTCAGATATTCATATAAGAAATACACTAGCCCCAATGTTTATTTTACCCTTCTGGGTTTACATCTTAATCAGCTCTTGGTCCTATAAGTTGTAACTGCCACGTTATCCTTCCTGATACCTATTTAACAGAGAAAGTCTTCAAAGTCCACAAGGACACAAATATGAGTGATCACATGATTTCTTAGAGCAAAAGAGTTGGAAAGAACCCAGATGTCCATTAACAAGAGAAAAAAGAAATATTATAACATTCATATAAATGACATTTATACAGCAACAAAGATGAATGAACCACTTGCATAAAGTTAGAAGAGTCTTAAAAATCATGATGTTAAGTGAAACAAGTAAGATGTTTTTTATAGCAAGATAACATTTATGTAAGTTGAATACTATGGTGAGAACAAATAACAAATTTAGGAGACTAGTAATTCCTGAGGGTAGGAAGACTGACACAAACCAGGAGAGCCATAGTAGGGCTTCAACTGTATTGATAATTTTTCTGTTGGGTATTAATTGTTTAAAAAGTAATAATTTATAAATGAATTTATGTGGAAGCACAGAGAAGGAAGAGATTTTTTGTGTCCAGGAAAATCAAGGAGAGAGGTGGTTCTTGAATTGGTTCTTGAAGCATCTGTAGGATTTCTGTAGATGGCAATGGAAAAGAACATCCCTGACAGAAAGAATAACAGACATAGGTAGGAAAGTGCATGTTCAAGGGACTGCAAGTGGCAGGATGGTATCTTCCTGCTTTCCCACCCCTGCCCACACACACATGTACAACCTTCCTGTTAGGCTATATATCACTTGTTGAAACTGGGGTGAGATGAGATTTTAAGCACCTGGGATATCAGGCTATGGCACATGTTGAGGAGCTATGACAAGCCATAGTTGAGTTATATGGACAGTATGCATGGCCTGGCAGTCAGACTGCCTGGGTTCAAATTCTACCTCTGACTCTATTTGTGTAACCATGGCTCATTACCTCACCATTCTGTGCCTCAGTTTCCTTACCATTAATGTGAGCACAAAAATAGAACCTATCCTATATGGTGGTTCTGAGTATTAACTGAGTAAATACTTGTAAAGAGTTTAGAACACTGCCTGATATGTCATAGGTATTCTGTTGGTATTTGTTATTTATCTTCATGGTAATTATTACAGCACAAGCAAAGGAGACTATCTGAGGCCTGTTGCCAGGGAAGTCATCCTGACTGGGCTCTAAAATCTTTCTCTCTCCTACATCAAATTAGTGATTAGGCTTTGTGTACCCTATAGATTTCTCCTTTCTGAAATAAAAAAACAGAGTAACTGAAACTGGGCTAAGAGCTCAGCTCTGACGTTGGCTACACCCTGTGTATAATATCTTCTTACCATCTTCGATAACTTACTTAACTTCTCAGAGCCTTAGCTTATTCAGCTGTAAAATGGCACAAATGATAGACTCTATTATATAATAGTGCTGTTATGCTTAAACATAGGAATGAATGTAAGGTCTTAGTATGTGTGGTGTATGCACAATTTACAAACACGTATCTACATGCTAATGTTATATCATAGATACTGTGCAGTACATTTCCATTTGTGGAGACCTGAAATAGTTACATTTCCTGAGTAAGCACCCTTTTGGGCATCATGGTGAGTACTTTATATTACTTTATATTATATTGCAAAGTAATGTATTAGAGAAATGCTAGTTACTTCCACAAAAAGATCTTATACTTTTGGTGGCTGAATCCAGTAGAATTTCATTTGCAACTCTTGGATAGTCCACTGCAAGTGCTCCTTCTTATTGGACTCTTCCGGGTTTCTCCTCCATTATAGTCTCTGTTTATGATGAGCTCAAGGGCCTCCAGGTCTATTCTGTGGGTAGATGTGGAAAGCTAGGAGGCTCTCAGGCGGGAGGATTTTTAGGGGCCAGACCACTCCATTTAGTAGAACTCTGACATGTGACCATGCCTGAAAGGAATCTGAAAAGGAGTCTGGAAATGTAACCTAGCTTAGTGGCCTGGAAGAAGGAGAGGCAGATTCGGTAAACAGCTACACAGTTTCTGCTGTAGTAAAAGAATTATCTGTAGGGCATGAGAAAACTGATACTCACAGATATTAAATACTTGGCCAAGGTCTTTGACTAAATGACAGAGTAAGAATTCAAACCTAGAGGTAACTGGCTCCAGTATCTAGAGCTCATGACTCATCATTGCTTGCTGTCTCCCATGGACACAGTATTAGACCCTGACTGGGTGCAGGAGTGGGGTGGGTTTAGGAGAGAGGGTTTGATTGTACATGAAGTTACAAAGCTATAATGACTGCTACCTCAGCCCTTGACTTGTTAGGTAGAGGTGATGTGCCTTGTGCAAGAATGGAATGAAGCAATAGTTCACGCAGCCAAGTAATTCCAGGGCCATGTCTCATTAGCGGACGAGGGAGGAATCTGGATCAACTGGGGGAGGTCGAGCTGGGACCTCCCCACCTCAGCCTGGGCTCTCAAATTCTTTCCCAATTCATGATGGTTAGAGATGCTGGCTTTTTCATTTTTTATAAAGTTATTTTTCTTGTGTATCTCAATCCCTGAAAGAAACAGATGTACCTGGCCCAAACAAACCCCTTAAGAGAGTTGGAAAAATTCCACTTCTGGACAATTTTATCTTTTTTGTTCCATTCTCTGATCTCTTTGCTGACTCTTGGCATTTCAGTTTAATATTAAAACCATCAATTTGCCTCAAGAGATTAAGTCACAATCAATAGAAACCCTGAAGGAGAAGGTAATAGGACTTACATTATTTATACACTTAGTCTTTGTCTTTGGTGAAATGGAACTGAGGAAATAGCTATAATAAAGCAGAGCCCAGGACAAGAGGCTTGCCTTACAAAGCAGCTACATGGACGCTGGACGCTAGCTACAGGACACAGTGGGCAGAAGATGATGTGGCTGCAGACTCAGAAAGAGAGGTGGCCAAAGAGAAAACTTACCACTTGTCACCCTATCCCAGGGAAAACTCACCATGACCTCAAGAAGTGGAAGAAGTGTGAGGAACATTTGTGGGAGGGAGAGCCACAGGAGAGGAGATTTTATGCTTGCTTGGTGCTTCAACAATGGATAGTCCTGCAAAATTTACATTTATATCAGGGGATAGGGACCCCTCCCACTGACCTAGAAAACAGGGACCTCTGGGTAAGGAGACTTGTTTTACTTAGAGTGAGAGACCCAACAATATAGTGATTTGAAGAACAAGATTTTCTCTCTAGCTTATAGTCTCAAAGTGGGCGACTCAGACCTGTGGAGCAGCCCTGTTCTGCGAGCCATTCAGAGATACAGGGTGCTGAAAATCACTGCCCCACTATCCCATGCCTTGTCAAAGCTGAGTTGCCACCAATCTGTGTTCCAGCTTGGTGAGGTGCTTCACAGTGTGTTAAGGGAATGACAAACACCACTTCCCTCTCTTGGAGAGAAATCAGCAACAGGGCCACACTCAGGGGATGTGGTCTGTACCTGGTGGCCATGGCCTACTACAACCCTGTTGCCTTAGATTTAGAAGAAGAGAAGAAAGGCACCTGGTGGGCAAGCAGCTCACTAACACAGGACCCAACATCGAGGAAAGGGAAGTGATTCTTTTAGCAAAGTACTCATGCTGTGATATGTGAGGGGAAAGAGGATATCAATAGTGCAAAAGTCTGTCCCAGCTTGGTAGATGCTCTACCAGCAGGATCCAACATGCCCTCTCCTCCACCTCATCTGAGAGGAATTTGATGAACTTAATGGCTGTCTACTGAAATTGGAGGTCAAGGAGAAGAGGTGGGATTCTGCAGACCAGACCACTCAGAAGAGAGAAGAGAAAGGATGTAAAGGGGAAGGGTCAGTGACCCAGTGGCTATAAGAAGGGATGGATATGTGGAGCTGCCCCAGAAGTGAAGTGAAAGCTGTGTCTGTTGAAGAGATACCCGGTAAGAGAAGGTAAGTGGGATGGTAAGAAGATTCTATACCCGAATATTTCTGTGAATATTCTCTTAAAGAATGAGAAAGCATGACTGGAACTTGAGGTGAAAAACTGAAATCCTTCTGGATTCTGAGCGACTTGTTGAGGGATGGACTGTTCCACTCTCTTCTACTGTGGTGGGGGTGAGAGGAACATAGTACAGGGCTATCCTTTTCCAGCTTAGAGAGAAATTTCTTTACAGGGACACTGTTTGCCCACACAAGGCATATTTTCCTTGACATTCTCCTCTTGTGCTTCCCTCTTGAACGACTCATAATTTCCAATTTAATGTGTCTTCTCATCTAGGTATAAAACACCATGAGGGCACAAGGGGCTGAGGGAATGGACCCCAACTGCCTAGGTCCATGCTATACATACAGTTCCAAATACATGCTCAACACATAGTAGCTGCTCAATTAATAACTGAACTTAATTTCTTCCAGGCCCTATGGCTTGTTGCCAAACAGGAGAACTACGGTTTAATGGAGAGACTATAGTTTAATGCAGTTGAGATCCCTCCCAGGGATTCAGAGCCACCTCTCACATCTGCCTACATCAACCTCGGGACATTAGACAGGGTACTTGATCTACTATGGCCTTGAGTGCCCACCTAGGCCAGTCACTGCTAACTGCTCATGACTGCTCAGCCCAGTGTCTCAGGCATTAGGGTCTCTCAAAGCAGGTCAACCTAATGGACCCCTTCACTCCCCACATATGCGGTTTCTGCACGTTGCCAGCAACTACAGCCTTCACAGAAGAGGAAACAAGTTTCATACCATCTTGGAATTTTCTCTCAGGCATCTTCCCATTGCCTCCCTGTCCCCAGGGCCATTGCTCCCTCTGGGCTTTTTGGACATTTGCACCAGGATAAAAATCCCTCTTTATTCACAATCTCCTCTGTGAATTCTGTACTTCCACTTCCTTTCTCTTCCCTGAGGACTTCTGGGCAGGGGTTGGGGTGGGAGAGGCTGCTTAGTGTCCAGCACCAGAGTTTCCAGGATACGTCCAGGGGAGGTCCTCCTCACTAACTTAAGAATTCCATACCAATTATCCTCCTTCCTCCCCTAAAACTCAGCAATTCCTGGCAGCTCATTTCTTCCAGCTGAGCCATCCCACCCCTCCTCAGTTCTGTCATCTACAGATACCTTGGCTGCACTTTTCTCTTCCTTTGAGGGATACAGGAATTTGTTCATGGTCCCTCACCACCTCTTGTCCTGTGTCATCCTCAAAGCCCCTGTGAACATATGACATTCAGGACTTGGGTTTCTTGATCCCCTCATCCACAGAGCTGATAATATTCAATCTTTGTGTGGGACTGTTATAAGAAAATACTAATGATAAGGAGAGGCAGAGGTGGGGGTCTCATCTGAAATGTGATGAGACGTCATCATGGACAATTTCTGTCCTTTGGCTTCCTTTCTGTGACCTGGGATCTAAAATTGGGAAGGAAGTCAAATCAAACAAACATCACCACCACCTCCTTCCTCAAATCGAGGGCCAAGGGGCCATTTTTCTTCTATTAAAGCTTCAGCAGACAAAGACCTCCAGGGACAAGCCAACAAAATCGGATTTATCAACATGATGCAGTGAGGGAGGTAATTCAGTGGAGCTGTAAAATCTGCTCAGTAGGAAGGATGAGGTTTGTAAGGTTAAGGCTCCTACTGGAGGATCTGAGGAGAGTCTAAAGGAAATGGGGAGCATGTCTGTGCTAGTCGTAGTCTCTGAGGCAGTTAGGAGAAAGTAGAATTAATCAGGGTTTGGGTACCATGATGAGCAAGGATGGCTTGGCGTCCGGAAATCCCTAGTAAAAGACAGGTGTAATAGAGCACATCTGGGGACATTGCTGGTAAGAAAGCTGTGGCCATTCAAAGCAAAGGGTTTTATGGCATGTTACAGCCATAGCCAGACTTTGGAAGAAATGTGGTTTTCTGTGAACTTCGCCTTTGGTTTTATCTGGGTCTGCTCCGCCAGCCTAGAGAACAGCAGAGCAGCTTGTGTTCTTTTTCAGTCTGAGCTTATCTTCTTTGTTTTAGGCCTGGATACGTTTTAACTCCTTCAGTTAATTGGATTTTGCCCACTGAAATATTCTCTTTTAAATCATGCTAAAATCAGATATCCACATTTCCCTCTGCCACAATGACCACCAACCACACACAGGATCAAAGGCCCCCCAAAGCCTGATGCAGCCATGTGCAGGGCAACTACAGGATGGTTTATTAAAAACAATTGGAGTCAAATAAAACTCAGGCTCAAATCAAAGGAGACTTATTCCCAGCAAAAAATTGAGCAAGCTCTCTGCTTGCTGTAGCATGACCAACTTCCTGTGACTGGTGTCTGGGGACGGTTATCTCTAAAAAAGCCCTAAAGCATTCGCTGAGAGAAAGTCCTTATTATCGCATATCTCTCACTTCTTTAAAAAAAAAAAAAAAGGCGGGGGAGGGAGGAAAGCCATTTAAAATCTGGACATAAGATGAGCCCAGCTATTGTGGCTGATGAAAAACAACTCATACTCTCGTGGTCCTTAGACATTAACGTGCTCCAGAATCACCTGTGGGCTTGCTGAAACCCAAATTGCAGAGATCCTGATTCAATAGGGCCCAAGAATTCACATTGTTAACAGGCTCCCAGGTGAAACCGATGGTGCCGGTGCAGGACCACATTTGAGAACCACTTCTCTCCCCCAGAGCTTCCTTCATACTTCCACCTTCCACACTTTTGCACTTTCTGTTCTTCCTGCTTGAAATGCCTTTCCTACTCTCCACCCAACTGATTGCTTGTCTTGACTTGTTATAACGCCTTCTTGGACATTGCTATTAGTTATCTATTGCTGCAGGGATCCCAGTGCAAGGGCTCAAACCCAGGACCCTGGGATCATGACCCAAGCCGAAGGCAGAGGCTTTAACCCACTGAGCCACCCAGGTGCCCCACCCTTAACAAATTTTAAAAATCTGAAATTATCCAGAGTATATTCTGTCCATAATGGAATCAAAACTAAAAATGAATAATAAAAAGGCACTTAAAAAATCTCCAAACACTTGAAAAATTAATAGCCCATGTTTACCAAACTCAACCTTGTCTGTGCACTTGATGTAAGTAAGGCAATGTCTGAGATACCATTTTGAAGCAAAGAAAGATTTACTATCAGAATAGCAGCCCAGTGAGAAGGCAGGGAATTGTTCCCAAAGCTGCCTTGCCCTGTTGAGCCTGTGGACAGCTTATGTACATGATAGAAAGGTAAGGGATTTCTTTAAACTGGAGATGAGGGGAGCAGTTTGAAACAGTCTGTGGGTAAGCATTCTTTTGGACAATGGTGTACTACCTGGGACATGGTACAATCAGATATGTCAAGACAAATGCTACCATTCTGTTCCCATTAGGTTTCTATAACCACTGGGTAAATGAGTAGGAGTAATGATTTATTAAGCATAAGGTTAAAAGGTACATAAAATGTAAGCAGGGAACAAAACAGAACATGGAGCTAAGTAAATAATACAACAAATAAAACCATAGTTCTTCTTATGATTTCTAAACAGGTCCAGGAACCAAGAGTCTGACCTCAACATTTTTTTTAAAGATTTTATTTATTCATTTGACAGAGATCACAAGTAGGCAGGGAGGCAGGCAGAGAGAGGAGGAAGCAGGCTCCCTGCTAAGCAGAGAGCCCGACTCGGGGCTCCATCCCAGGACCCCGGGATCATGACCCGAGCTGAAGGCAGAGGCTTTAACCTACTGAGCCACCCAGGCACCCCTGATCTCAACATTTTTTAATCATCAGTGGGTAGGGTGTCTGGTTGGTTCAGTTAGTGCAGCATGAAACTATTTTAGGGCCATGAGTTTAGGCCCCACATTGGGCGTGTAGCCTACTTAAAAAAATTTGGGTCCCCTGGGTGGCTCAGTCAGTTAAGCGTCTGCCTTCAGCTTGGGCCATGATCCCAGGGTCCTGGGATGGAGACCCGCATCAGGCTCCCTGCTCAACGGGAGTCTGCTTCTCCCTCTCCCTCTGCTCTCCCCTGCTCCTGCTCTCTCGCTCACTCTCTCTCTATCTCAAATAAATAAATAAAATCTTTAAAAAAAAATCATTAGTGGGTCAAAGAGGAAGTCTCAAAAGAAATAAAGTAAATAGAACCAAATGAAATTGAAAACAACACATCAAAATTTCTTAAGATGCATTTAAGCAAAGCTAGCAGGAAAATTTGAAGCACTAAATACTAGATTAGAAGAGAGAAAGGCCTCAAATCAGTAATTTAAGTTTCTACTTTAAGAAACTAGGAAAATAGTGAAAGAAGAGAAAAGCTCAAATTGAGCAGAAAGAAGAAAATGATAAAGGATAGGTATCATGGAACTGAAAACAGAAAGATAGAGAAAATTAAGGAAACAAAAAGCTGGTTCTTAAAAAAAAAAACAACAACATTGCCATTGATGAAGTTCTAGAATTATTGAAAAAAATCTAGCCTGGGAATTGGAATTTTAAAAAATTTCTCAGGGGAGTCAATGTGCTGTGAGGGTTGAAAACCGCAGGTAAAGGAGTTCAGGTCAGCTTCTGTTGGCTCTTCGGGCTGATGAAAGAGGAGACTAGGCTGCAGAGAAAACACGCTACATAACCAATAGCTCCACCCTTGCTGAAATACCGGGCCTTCTCCATGACAGTGATGCCAGTTAAATCTGAGATATGCTCACAGCTCCCTTTTCTTTCTGTAAAATGGAGATAATCATCCTTATCTTGAAGGATTGTTGTGAGCTTAAATTATATGATGTATACAAAGTATCCGGTCCAGTGCTTAACAGATAAACACTTCTGGCTGTCCAGTAGCAGAAAACCCAATACAAGGACATTTATTGTCTCACAGAAGAGCAGTCTAAAGGCTAACCTCAAGGACCAGGATCTTTGGGTTCTTCCCTCCTTAGTGTGTTGAGACTTATCTTTTGGGTTTACAAGATGGCATCAAAAGCAGATAGGACAAAGTTGAGCTGAGGAACAGTCTTTCCTCCCCTGTGTTGTGAACACCAAAATCCTACCATGAACCACCCAGCTCTTTGTATCTTGTGGGCTAGAATGGAAGCCTACCTTGTGTCCAAATCAAAGCCTGGGAATGGAGATGACATCACCACAAACAGCATAGAAGAGTGGGGGGGAGGATATAAAACAGAAACAGAAAAAGGATATGTGGGTCCTACTCCCAGAGGTTGAGTAAATTGGTTGGGGATGAGCTTGAGCATGGGTGGATTTTCCATGCTCTGAGGTGACTTCATTGTGCAGTCATTCCTGAGAACCACTGGTTTTGACTCCCCTGTGAATAATGCCATCATTCATTTGGTGAGAACCTGCAGTGAATAGCCCACATTGGTTGCCATAGTCACTTTGTGTGAGATCCTTCTCTCCTGAAGGAGTGGAGATTGGCTTGCAATCAGAGTCTGCAATTTAACAGGATCCCTAAGTGAGTCTCATGACCATTTAAGTGTGAGAAATGCTGGTATAAAAGACAATTCTGCATGATCTCCTTGTCTGAAACCTGCAGTTACATCTCCAACTCTTTCTACAGTCTACCCTCCAGCTCCTCCCTGGGTTCATGGAAACTTGACTTCCAATGTCTTGCTACCTGGGGACAGACACTCCTGTCTCGCTTTGCCAGATAGAGTCTTTTTTTTTTTTTTTAATTTCTTTTCAGCGTAACAGAGTTCATAGTTTTACACCACACCCAGTGCTCCATGCAATGCGTGCCCTCCACAATACCCACCACCAGGCTCCCTCAACCTCCCATCCCCCGCCCCTTCAAAACCCTCAGGTTGTTTTTCAGAGTCCATAGTCTCTCATGGTTCATCTCCCTCCCAATTTCCCTCAACTCCCTTCTCCTCTCCATCTCCCCATGTCCTCCGTGTTATTTGTTATGCTCCACAAATAAGTGAAACCATATGATAATTGACTCTCTCTGCTTGACTTATTTCACTCAGCATAACCTCTTCCAGTCCCATCCATGTTGCTACAAAAGTCTGGTATTCATCCTTTCTGATGGAGGCATAATACTCCATAGTGTATATGGACCACATCTTCTTTATCCATTTGTCTGTTGAAGGGCATCTTGGTTCTTTCCACAGTTTGGCGACCGTGGCCATTGCTGCTACAAACATTGGGGTACAGATGGCCCTTCTTTTCACTACATCTGTATCTTTGGGGTAAATACCCAGTAGCGCAATTGCAGGGTCATAGGGAAGCTCTATTTTTAACTTCTTGAGGAACCTCCACACTGTTCTCCAGAGTGGCTGCACCAACTTGCATTCCCACCAACAGTGTAGGAGGGTTCCCCTTTCTCCACA
>PISX010027884.1:0-22345 GCA_004024625.1 Mellivora capensis
TGTTTGTTCCCTTTGCCAAATTAGGGAAATTCTCTGCTATAATTTGCTCCAATATACCTTCTGCCCCCTCTCTCTTTCTTCTTCTTCTGGGATCCCAATTATTCTATTATTGTTTCATCTTATGGTATTATTTATCTCTCAAATTCTCATTTGTGGTCCAGTAGTTGTTTGTCTCCCTTTTGCTCAGCTTCTTCATTCTCCATCATTTGGTTTTCCATACCACTAATTCTGTCTTCTGCCTCATTTATCCTAGCAGTAAGAGCCTCCATTTTTTATTGCACCTCATTAATAGCTTTTTTGATTTTAACTTGGTTAAGTTTTAATTCCTTTATTTCTCCAGAAAGGGATTTTATTCCTCCAGAAATCGATTCTCTAATCTCTTCCATGCTTTTTTGGAGCTCAGCTAGCACCTTGATAATCTTTATTCTGAACTCTAGTTCTGACATATTACTAACGTCCATATTGATTATGTCCCTAGCCATCAGTACTGCCTCTTGTTCTTCTTCTTTTTTTTTTTTTTGGAGGTAAATTTTTCTGCCTTGTCATTTTATCCATATAAGAGTAGATGAATGAGAGAAAAAAGTACTAAAAGGATAGCAATGACTCCAGGAAAATATACACTGACCAAATCAGAAGAGACTTGAAACCAGGAGGAGTAGAAGAGGGAAGAAATATATATAGATATCTGGTAAATAGAACAGAGCCACACATTTGATTTTGGGTATATTATGGTCTGTTAGAAGAAACTACCTCCCAAAATTTTAAAGACAGAAAAACTTATATATATACAAAAATAAGGGTAAACACAATGAAGGGATGGAATATAACTGTAAAGATGAAAATTGAAAAAGATTCTAAAAAAGGAATTGATAAGATAAGAAGTTGGTTGAAAAAAGAAAAAAAAAGAAGAAATAATGTGATCAGGCTGGAGACTAGAACAAAGCCATTTGCTAGATTTAGGGTATATTTTGATCTATTAGAAGAAATTGTATCCCAGGGCACCTGAATGGCTCAGTGGGTTAAGCCTCTCCCTTTGGCTCAGGTCATGATCTCAGGGTCTTAGGATCAAGCCCCACATCAGGCTCTCTGCTCAGCAGGGAGTCTGCTTCCCCCTCTTTCTCTGCTTACTTGTGACCTCTCTCTCTGTGTCAAATAAATACATAAAATCTTATAAAAAAGAAGTTCTATCCCAAAATTTTAAAGAAAAAGAAAACCTATATGTATACAAAAAATAAGGTTAAATACAGTGAAAAATATGACTATAACAATGAAAATTTAAAAAGATTTTTAAAAAGGTACTGACAAGATAAAGTAGTTTAAAATGTTAAAATAGGAAAGAGGAAAAAAATAGGATAAGAAAAAAATAACATTAAAATCTTAACTTGGAAAGACTAAAAGATCATGGAAAAAACCTTGAATTCTATATGTTGCTTTTCCCTAGCTCTGGAGTTCCGCAGTTCTCATTGGTCAGTGAACTTGTTCTTGGCTGGATGTCCTTGCTGATCTTCTGGGGGAGGGGCCTGTTGCCATGATTTTCAAGCTTCTTTGCTCGAGGTGGATTTGCACCATCCTTGCCAGACCTAGTAATCTGTGTAGTTTCAGTCTCAGGAGTTTTTGTTCCCTGAATGCTTTCTGTAGAGCTTTGGAGGACAGGAATGATGATGGAGGCCTCCTAATCTTTGGCCCAGAGGAGCTGAGAGCTCAGGGACCCACTCCTTCGTGTGGCCTCAGAGCAAAGCAATCAATCCCTCTTATCTCCCTGGTCTTTGGCTGCACTTTGAGCTCTCCTGGCCTATGACCAAGTGTCTCTATCTCTGGCGCCCAGCCCTGTTTGGTGTCACCAAACCCAGCAGATTCTTGTGAAAGCAGATTCTTGTCATGCTCCCACACTGCTCTTCCTGGAGGAAGAAGGAGGTGTTCTCCCTGGATCTGCTGCTTGTGGGGTCTCTGCTGGAAGAATACTGGCCCAAATGCAGTGGATCACGGTTTACAGTAACCCCAAACTGAGAGCCCTCTTCTTGGCTCCATCTCTGCAGCCGGCTACCCTGCTCCACTACCTGGGAGCTCTGCCACACTCAGACACCCCCAGTCTTTTTGTGACCGCATGTGTCCTGAGACCACACTGTCCCTGCGAGGGCTCCATCCCCTGGTTAGCCTCTGGAGTGATGTCCCTCAGTAGAGCAGCCTTCTGAATTTTGTGCCCCACTGCTCTGTCACTTCCCAGAAGCCAGATCCCCCCCACCCCCATGGTCTATCTTCCCATTTGTTGCCTCACAGTCACTTCTCCACATGTCCTACCTTCCAGAAAGTGGTTGCTTTTCTGTTCCTACAATTGCTGCTCTTCTTCTCTTCTATCTCCTGTTGAGTTTGCAGGTGTTCAGAATGACTTGATAACTTGATAACTATCTCAGTGAACTCCTGGGACCTGATGATATTAGGTCACCTTCTACTCTGCCATCTTGCTCCTCCCTTGTGCTTGGATTGCATCTTGATAGTTTCAGTGAATCACTGAATTCTACCTTTGAAAATAATGATAATACACTATATGTCTTTGATGCATCTATCAGAAATAACATTATTTCTCAGTATTTGCAATGTCTAATTGCTGGGCTTTCTACATTGTAGAGATTCAACATTTTCCTTGTAATTAATAAATAATTTGTTGTAGATACTTTGAAACTATGTAGATACACTCTTCCTTATCAAACTCTTTCCCACTAGTGTTAACATCCATTACTAGTTAATTTTTAAAATATTATTTTATTTATATGTTTATTTTATTTTATTTTAATTTTTGGTAGACAATTTTTAGAGCAGTTTTAGGTTACAGCAAAATTGAGTGGGAATTACAAAGATTTTCTTATACATTCCTTGCCCCCACACATGCCAGACTCCCCTATTATCAACATGCCCCTCCAGAGTGGTACATTAGTTATAACTGATAAGCCTACATCAACACATCATAAACACCTAAAGTCTATAGTTTACATTAGCAATCACTCTTAATATTGTACATTCTGTGGATTTTGACAAATGTGTAATGACACATATACACTATTATAGAATAGTTTCATTGTCTTAAAAATCCCCTTTACTCCATCTAATTACCTCTCCCCTGAGCCCTGGCAGCTACTGATCTCTTATATGTCTCCATAGTCTCACCTATTCTAGAATGTCATATAGTTGGGCTCATACAGCTTGTATCCTTTTCAGATTGGCTTCTTTCACTTAGTAGTATGCCTTTTAGTTTCCTCCATGTTTTTTTGTGGCTTGAAAGATCTTTACTTTTTAGCACTGAATAACAATACATTGTCTGGATGTACTACAGTTTATTCTTCCATGATGATTTATTTTTAGTTTTTATTTTCATTTTGAATCATCAGAATAACAGAACACAACAAAAATAGTACCAAGAAATCCCATAAACTTAGTCCCATAAGTCCCATAAAAAATGTCATCATGTTACATAGCAAAGTACCATGACCAAAACCAGGGGATTATCATATACAGTATTAAAAGTAATACAGACCTTGTGAAAATCTCACCAATATTCCCACTAATAACCTTTTCCTAGTCCAACATTGAATTTAGGATCACACAATGCATTTAGTTGTCATGTCTCCTTAGTTTCTCCAATCTGTGACATTGTCCGAGTTTTTCTTTTTCTTTCATGACCTTACACTTTTGAAGAGTACTGTCCAGTTCTTTTTGTAGATAAGATTTGTCTGGTATTTCCTTATGATCAAATTCATCTTATGCATTTTTTTTGTCAAGAATTGTGCACAAATGGTAATATGACTTTCTCATTGCATTGAACCAGGAGGCAAATGATGTCAGTTTGTTTCCAGAATCTTAACTTTGGTCACTTTGTTAAGGTGGTGATTGTCAGGTTTCTCCACTATATAGTAAATTTTTTCTTTTTATAATTAATGAGTATCTTGCTGGGAAGTAATATAAGACTACACTGCTATCCTATTTCTTGCCATCTTTTCACATACTTATTTTTCATATTTTTAGATGATCCTGGTTGAAAATAATTGTTACTGTGGGTACTTGCTACATGCTGATTTTCTATTTCCTTTATTTCTTCTATACTTATTAGTTGGATTGCTACTGTAAGGAAAATGTTTTCCTCCCCTCTTTTATTTATTTATGCCTTTATTTATATCACTATGTACTTATGGATTTTTACTTTGTTCTAGGGACTATAATCCATTCTATCATTGTGTATTTAATCCCCAAAATGTCTCAGATTTGTCCATTTGGATTCCCATCAATTTGGCTTCTTGGCATTTTTAAAAATTGTCACTTTCATTTTTTTGAGCACTTTCTTACTTTTTCTCCCCACAAACTTTTCCAGCCCCATCTTGTACATTCCCTGCTCTGGACCCTTGAATCATTTCTCTAAGGCTTGGAGAATGACATTTGGAAATCAAAAGTCTCTCACTAGTATAGGGCATCATTGTTCTAATCCTTTCAGTGGACAGACTTATATCTATGTCTTCATCTACCTACATGTATATATTTAAAAATCATGAGTTTGTAGTGATTTGTCCAATTCAATTCAACACCAAGGGACTCATGCTAGTCTCTTCCTTTTCCCTATTCATAACTTCTTTTTCCAGCAGTAAATCTGGCTTTCATTATCTATGATATATTAACTTACTTGCTTAATCCTAGAATATACATAAGTCATTTCAAAATTACCAATGATATCCTTGTGAAAAATGGACATACTAACTAGAGTATAATATTTGTTTATGATTCTTTTTGTATTTATTCATAGACTACACAGTCAATACTTACTTTTTAATCATATTTAACTCATATTTTATAAAAATAAACTTACTAGCTAAAGTATATTTCTGTATAGTTATTTTTGGTTTTAGCCTTAAAAATCCATAGTCAATATTTATTTTTCTTGAAATTGTATTAAATCTAAATTCAAGCCTCTGCCTCTTTTGGCTGCTGGTGAATTCAATCACAGTCATTACTGGAGCTTTCCTTAACTCCAGGGTTACCTAGAGGACCTAGGGGTCCTAAGAAGAAAGAAAACCTCTGGGGAGGCTGCCCCAGTCTTTGGACCACATAGATTACCATTCTAATGTACACTTTCCAAGCCACATTGTCCCTTGAAGTACACAACTCTGTTTCCATGGACACAAGATACACTTTTCTAAGGCTGGGGATCCTAGTACCCATGATCTTGCTTCTCCAGTTGTACCATTCGCCTCTAGAGGTTGTCCCATCTGTAAAATTCTCAGAAGTTCTTGTCATTCCCAGTCTTGAAGATCTCTCTATTTTATATTACTGTTTTGCCTAAGAGTAAAAAGTATGGCTTCTTCTTTTTCTGAGTACAGATTATGAGGAGTGTGGTTAATTGTTCCACAAATGGGTATTTATACAGTCCCCTCTTTTTAGCCTGAGTTCACAGGACTAACTTTGGTCCTATGTCTAGGACTTCTGTAATGTTATATCAGAATATTGTTTCCAGATTTCAGGGCAGCCATTTCCATACACATTCCAGGCTGTAGCTCCTTCAGTTTCATGACATCCAGCACTATGCCATCTGCTGGAAGATGGAAAATGGGATGAATCTGTTCCCATTTTCTTGTCCTGTGATAAATTCATTCTAAATTTTTTGGTTGTTGTTCTTATGGATTTTGTTGTTTTATTCCTTTATGGTTATTCTGTTAAGAGCTGTCAAGCCAGTGGCTTCAGTCTATCATCTTGAGCCAGAATCTCAACATATATATCTATACAATAACTTGGAATATTTTTAGGACCTTTCACTTGAAATCCTTTTGAGTTGTTTATGAGCCAAACAAGAAAAATGGTTACTTTACATTGTATTTGGATATTTATAAACCAAAGTATCACTATCAACTATGATTGATAACTTTATATGCTGAAGAACCATTGTTGTTTTTTATAATAAAGTCTACCATCAAAGTGGATAAAGAAAAACAAAACAAAACAAAAAAATATGGCTTACAGTTAATTTCCTCCAAGTTTTCCAAAAAAATTTAGAGCTTGTTGTAAGAAGTGTATAGGTTCACAAGGTGTATACATCATGGGCAAAAATACTCATCTGGCTGTATACATTCTGATGTGTTTGCTGCAAAATTATTTCTGATTATTCTGTAGTCTCCTCATTACAGATATCTATCTCTAGCAGAGAAATTTATCCCTATTTTTAGTATGAAATCCAAACTTATATCTAGGCCTCGTATATAAAGATAACCCTCTGATTTATTCTTTCCAAAGAATAGACTTTTGCATTCTATTGGGTAGAAATGGAGAATTTATACAACTATAAGAAGTAAAGGTGGGAGTCTGAGTACTTAGCTACTTTATAAATAGACTCTTAACTGATCTTCCTTTTTTGGACTCACTTTCAAAGGTACTTGCTATAACTAATCCCTAAATCCTCCGGAGGTTCTAGGGAAGGAAAAGGTAACTTCTTGGTTTTACTCTGCTATTGGCCGGAGATTTAGCTTTTTCAAGTCTGCTATAAATATTATCACTCATCCTTCCTTCTAGCTTCCAAATATTGTTGCTATTATCCCATGTTACCTTTCCTTGCATGCCCATGATTTGTTTTGTTTGGTTGTTTTTCATCCATTTACAGTTTTAAGTAGGTTTCTTAGAGGGGGCAGGGTAAAAACATGTTTAAGAGATCTTCAAAAGAGACATATCAGAGGCCTGAAGAAGGATATAGCTAGAAATAAGGGTCAGTCCCATAACAAAAGGCAAAACAGGGCTATCCACTAAGTCAACTTAATCTATTACATGCAAAAATATATATTATTAAAAGTATTTTGAAATGACAGACACACAGCAATTCATTAAGAGATATTATCATTTTTTATTTGATTGGATTATTGCCAATAAAGTATAGCTTCCATGCACCTTGTTTTTTTAGGTCATTATTTGTAGCTGGCCAATGGAGAGCCTATGTTTTGCTATTATTCTCCGTGTCCTTGCCTAAGCCCCAAATGTCTAGTCTGTTGTCTTTTTTTTTTTCCAGATAGATGTTTCTTTATCACATTCCATTGCTCCCTTCCCAAAAGATCCTTCCAAAGTTAAGAAACAGCTTATAAAATATTAACATGTGTCATGGATGGATTTAGAGGATATAATGCTAAGGGAAAATAACCAGTCAGAGAAATAAAAATATCATATGATTTCCCTCATATGTGGGCTTTAAGAAACAAACCAACAGACAAAGGAAAAAAGAGACAAACTAACAGACCAAACCCCCGGACTCTTAAATACAGACAACAAAATGGTAGTTACCAGAGGGGAAGTAGGTGGGGGTATAGGCAAAATAGTGAAGGGAATTAGCAGTACACTTACTATGATGAACACTGAGTAATGTATAGAACTGATGAATCACTCTATTGTAGACCTGAATTTAGTCTGCTGTCTTTTAAGAATTATTTAAGAAATAATTTAATATTTAAGAAGTTTAATATATAAGAAATATTACCCTTATTTCACAGCAGACACAAAATCTTCCCATCATGTTGATCTTATTTCACTTGAAATCTTGCCCTGAAATCTTTACTTCATACATCATCATACATATCTTCATATAAATAAACTTCAAAACTTAGAAAAATCCTCACATTCTGGGATATATTTAAGGTTTATGTATAAGTAAAATGTCTAAGGGGACTAACAAAGTACCTGACACACAGAGGTCTCAAAATGTAGTAGCTACTTGTATGTGTAAATGGTGTGTGTGTGTGTGTGTGTGTGTGTGTGTATGTGTGCATGCACAGGCATGTGCATGTTTGGAAGTTTGTAAGATTTGGACTTGAGTATCATCCTGCTTTCTCTTGATTATCTATATGTTATATTGTAGATACTTAATATTTGATCACTGAATGGTTATGTTTTCTTACTTTTCTATTGTTCCTCAGCTTGTGGCTACATCACTCCAATGTCTGCCCTATCTTCACATGGTCTTCTCTGCATCTGTGTTTTCTCTTGTCTTTTACAAAGTCAATTGTCATTAGATTTAGAGTCCATCAATGTAATACAGCATGACCGGGTCCACTAATATGATAGCCAGGTACCTATCAGTTCATCTTGAAGAGAAGATTGCCAGTATGTCTGTTGGGTCTTCCTGGAAGCAGGCAGTGAGATGGAGGGAGGAATATAAGTGGTTTATTAGAGCATAATGCTTATGGGAGATGAAAGGGAATGGAAACAGGACTGGGCTGGGAAGGTCTTCAGATTGCCATGTAGGTCTTACTTCTAAGAAATGAAGAGGGGATGGAAGCAGGACTGGGCAGGAAGAACCTCAGACCATGATGCAGACCTGACAAAGTCTCAGTCAGATCAGCAGGCACTCTGGAGCAAAGACTGCTCATTAGTGAATGGGCAGGGATAGTCAGACCCTATTGTTCCTGCTGTACTTAGTCACTGGCTGGGAGCTGGCTAGGAAGAACATGGAATTGGCTCAAAAGCTGAAACAAATCCTAACATATTACAGACAAAGGCTGTCATTTAACTACACTCTTTGCACTAAACAGCACATTTTTCTTGAAGGAGGATTTTATTTTATTTATTTTTATTGATTATTATTTTTTAAAGATTTTATTTATGTATTTGACAGAGAGAGACATAGCGAGAGAGGGAACACAAACAGGAGGAGTGGGAAAGGGAGAAGCAGCTTCCCCGCCAAGCAGGGAGCCCAATGTGGGGCTCGATCCCGGGACCTTAGGACCATGACCTGAGCCGAAGGCAGGCGCTTAATGACTGAGCCACCCAGGCACCCCTTGAAGGAGGATTTTAGAAATAAAGGAACAAGTACAGTGTTTAAGTTAAAAATTTACTCAATAGTAAAGCTTAAGATCAGAGAGTACAAGGAGAAAGGTTAAATGGGACAGTATGTCTGTGAGGTATCTCATCAAAGAATACTATAATGGGAACCACCGCCCTATATAGCAGTGAAATATAAAGACAATTTATTGATGTTTTATGGTAACAACAAAAAATAAGAACTGAAGGAAAGTGAGTGAAACATTGCATTAGTCAAAACCTGAAGGTTTTGATTTTGGATTTATCAGATCTGAAAACAATAAAGTGAATGTATGCCACTGACTTGCTTGCTGATCATGAAACCAGCCAGGCTACAAAGAAGTAAACACTGATGGTAAGTGTGAATATTCAGGGAGTTGGTTGCAGAAACTTAGTGTAAGATATTTGAAAATCTGTGGTGACAAAGCTTCTGTTGATCATGAAGCAGCTGAGAATTACATGTGTAAATTTGCTAAGATCATATCTGATGAACACCTTAATCCTTCACAAATTTGCAAATGCCAATGAAATGGCTCTCTACTGGTGGTGTTTCTAGAAAAACCTAAGCAATGGCGATGAGTGAACCCTGGCTGGTTTTGACACTGGGTCCAGGGCAACTGTCTTTAGATGTGCCAAATCTATAAAAAGATTAGTGGGTAGTGATTGGAAAGAGTTAACCCCCATGATGTTTAACTGATGTATACAATTTATCTGTTATTACTGTGCAAACAGGAATGTGTGCATGAGCACATAAATACCTTCTGACTGATTCAACACTCCTCCTCACCTATGCTTGAGTTCAAGGCACAACCCAGACTAGAAAAAACCTGGAGTTTTACTGTTCATGGACAGTACCCCACACATCCCTCTCTTAAACTTCTTGGGGAAAAATGTTTTCAGCATTTTATTTTTCTCTCATTGTTAAATCTGTTGGTCAAGACTTTTTGGTCAAGAAATTTTCCCTCTATGGAGGGAAAATATATGCCTCCCACCCAAATTTTGTTTCATTTTTAAATTGTATACTTACTGACATTAACAGATACTTAGGAATCCCAAACATGCTTAAAGAGTCAAGTCTTAGGGACATGATTCTTGCAGTAGCTAATGCTTAGAACAGTGTTGATACAAAATGTAAATATTATCAACCTTGACAATGTAAACCCAAACTACAAAATTTATGAGTGGAAGTGGGGTGGGGGGCAAGGAAGTGAAGTGAAGGGAAGGGCAAGTTTACTAGTCAATTCATCTTAAAATTTGCTTAAGAGGTAATGTCAATATTTGGTGAATAAAAGAAAGGAATAAAAAACAGTGTTTAAATTTTAAAGTTAGCCAGCAGCTAAACAAAAATAGTGACATAAGTGCATTGGGAAAAAGAAATTGGGATGGTGTGAACTGATGCTATCTATCTGCAAATTGTTTGCTTGGAGTTAAATGTGCAATTATCAAAGAATCAAAGGTCCTGAAGAGCAATAATGAAATACATAAGTCCCCAGCTTATCCCCCCTCACTCCCAGGCTCCTCTACAGAAGGATCTGCTTTTAACCTGTAGCAACTATACACACCCTTGTTGTTGTTGTTTTTTATGGTGATCTTTATAATTCTAACTAAAATGATTTAAAAATTAAAACTAGCGGGCCCCTCGGTGGCTCAGTGGGTTAAAGTCTCTGCCTTCAGGTCATGATCTCAGCGTCCTGGATGGAGGCCCACATTGGGCTCTCTGCTCAGTGGTGGGGAGCCTGCTTCCTCCACCCTCTCTCTACCTGCCTCTCTACTTGTGATCTCTGTCTGTCAAATAAAAAAAATTAAAAATAGAAAAACTGGAAACGAATTTAATCTTTAGGGACATACACTATTTTACATATGAACCATCTTACCTAAGAGCATACCTTTACATCCTCCATTTCATTTGGCCCTCAGGGAGATTTTGTGAATTTGGCAGCCCTTGGGATTATCAGATCATTTTAAGAGTAGGGAACCCAAACACAGAGAAGATGACTAATTGGTCCAATATCATACGGTTCTGGACATGTAGATGTCATGGTCAGACCTAAATCACGTGTTTTCTAATCTTGTCCTTATCTCTATATATCAGTGTTTCCCAAATGGTGGTCTTTGAAGAACACTGGTCCAGGAAGACATTTTTATTGGCCAAAAAATTCTCTTTGGGTAAGTTCCTGAGTACATGTTTTTGGCCTTGAACACCCTGAGCTGTGTAGTATTTAGGACAAGTAGAACAGTAGAGCACTCTAGTCCCCTGTTTGAAGCTCTTCTGGTCTGCTCTACTTTTAACCTCTTGGGTCTTGCAAATATTCAGGATGAAGAGATGAGGTCTGACCTTCACTTTTCTAAGTATCACTCTGTCATTTTGGGGGCAGTTTTTGAGAGATGACTTTTGCAAAAGATAAATGTCCCTATAACATTCAGATTTACATTTCTAGGCTCTTATATTCTCTGGTATTTGTGCTGTGATGATTGTTCTCAAAAGGACATGTCCATTTCTGCAGATTTGTTGAGCTGGCATTTCAGCTTTATTTCACATGTTTTTGCAATTGGACTTTGATTGAGAATTTGTTCTTGGAAGTTAACTACAAATTCAGAATGCACTGTTTCTTGTCCACTTAAATCCCATCCCAACCCCGTTTTATATTCCTTAATGTTCATTTCAATGAAATCACATTGGTTTTCTCCACTGAGAGTCCCAGGTTAGAATTTTGAATAAGAAATGCTGTTTGCATTCCTCCTCAAGAACTTTCTTCCTTCATTCCTACTGGGCTATTGGTATATTAAAATAACCAATTATCCCCAAATTGTTTGATGCACAGATTTTATTTCTTTTTTTGAGAAGCATTATAAGAGCAGATATTTGATGGATTTTTCATGCATTTGAGTCATTTTCAGAATGATAATTTTTATAAGGTAGCAAAGTAGGGAGGTAGAAAGTATCACGTGGTCAAGTGGGAGAGGGAGGAGTTTACTTATCACCCTGTTGCTTATAATCTTTGTGATGTCAAGCAAATTACTTACACAATCCAGATCTCAGTTTTCTTATTTGTAGAATGGAAATAATGGTTTTTATGTTACAGTTTTTTCTTTTTTTAAATTTTAATTTAATTTTAATTTACTTATTTTTATTATGTTCAGTTAGCCAACTTATAGTACATTAGTTTTTGATGTAACATTCAATGATTCATTAGTTGCATATAACACCCAGTGCTCATCACAACATGTGTGCTCCTTAGTACCTATCACCCAGCTACCCCATCACCCCACCCCCTTTCTGAGGGTTATTTTATAGTTTTGCTGTGAGGCTTGAAAAGGAGGAAAAAACACTCAGTACAGAGTCTAACATATAAGTTGCATGCAATATATGATAGGTACTATTTTTATAAGCCTTCTTCATCTCAGGATCATGGTAAGTAAGTATCTAGCAAAATTTGTGGTAGACAAGAGATAATCAAATAAGGTAATAATGAAGGGGTAATGGAACTATCCAATCTTATATGGAAACATACTGAACTACAATGGGCTTCCACTTTGCTGACAGACTAGATTTTTCAGGGCACCTCACATGGATGTATTGCACACTTTATAGAGGTAGGAACACTACAGGGTTGAGAGTTAATGCCATATTACTCTGCCTGAGATTTTACTACTTCAAGTAAAGTGGTGGTTGGGTGATTACCTGCTTTTTCAAACTTTTTCCTCAGGTCCATGTAACTGAAACCATTGAGCTTGGTGGGATAATCAGGAAGATTAGCAAAAATCATTTTGCTGCTGTGAGTCTAACTTAGGAGTCATCTTTTACCTAAGTGTTGCTCCATTTACACTCCTTGCTAACCCTAAGGTCTTGGCTTTCACTCCAATTACAACACTGGGATTGGAGCCCTTACCTTCCATACTTGGCAGAATTCTTGACATCTTGCACAAACATCTTGAACAAACATAAGTTTGTTCAGGGCCCCTCCTCAGAGTCCTTATTTCTCCACTGTTAGCCTGGCTCCTGTTCTGAAAAAGACATATTATCTGGTGTAAAAGTCATCACCTGACCTCAAGTATTCCCTGTGGATGTCTATATCCTGATTCCACTCATTGGACAGGTCTTTGTGAAGCATATATTCCAACGACTACTTGATTTGCAGCTATATTCAGGTAATTTATACACATATGTTGGCCAGGGGACCCTCTGCCCCCACCAAGATGGCACAGCAACTGGCCAGTTCCTTTGTGGAATTCCACTACATTCCCATTCCCTTCTATTTAAGCTGCCAATATCCCATCAAGTCTTGACTCAGAGGCTTTCGGAGTACTGACACACTGAAATTTTGTAGAGGACTCTAAAATATCTAAAATTCCAAAAGAATGAAAACCTTCACAGATCCACATTAGGGTCTGAACCGTTTCAGCAGAAGATGGATGTGACTGTTACCCACCACTAATTCTTCTCCACTCCTTATTTCTTACTGCCCCATGCTCTGTAGTGTCTGACACAGTGCTTCCAGGGGCCATCGAGGCAGCTCTCCTGGGCTGGTGTTGTGTCATGACCACCACGTGCTGTGTTCTATTCAGGCTCTGTCTTACCAGGAGAGATTTAATTTTAATTTCCAAGTGAAATTTGGGACACTGTGGCAGAGATAAATTTCTTTTCCAGTGTCTTATATACAGTTGTCTCTTGGTTGCAGGATAAATAGCACAGTTTTTGCTTTTAAACTTGTTGTTATTGTTTCAATTAATCACTCTCCGAGAGACTCCTCTTTTTGCCCAGGCCCTGGAGAGCTCACAGGGGCTGGTATTTGGCAGAATTTTGAGACAAGGTGATTTAACCCATATACATTTCAAAAGTGAAATGAAGTTGAAGCCAAGAGTGGTTAAGGGCCTGCTTGAGGCTACATAGCTCCTTCATGGCGGAGTCAGACAACACCTTATGTCTTCTGGCTGTTTTGGATCTTATTTGTAGATTAATGTGAGCCAGAGTCAACCTTTGTTTTTTCTGTACGTTGAATGTCACATGCTGGGGTATTCTCAAGACTGAGAATTCAAGATTTATGAGGGTTGATGGGAAAACTAGTGAATTTATTATGAGAGTCATTTTACAGTAGGTTTAGCACATTCCTGGTCTCTGCCCAGTCCAGAATAGGGATTGAGGGGGTCTTGGAATCTGTGTCCAGATGGAGCTCCAGGCCTGGAGAGTTTCCATACCAGAAGAAAGTAATCTGAATCTGGAATGACCTCTGTCTCTTCTCTCTCTCTCTTTTCTTTTCCTTCTTTCCTTCTTTCCTTCCTTCTTTCCTTCCTTCCTTCCTTCCGTCCTTCCTTCCTTCCTTCCTTCTTCCCTTTCCTTCTTTCTTTCTTTTTCTTTTTTTTTTTTTGTTGTTTATTGAGGATGTGCTTTAGGCAGAGACTCCAATAATGCAATTCAGAGATCCTGTAGAAAAGAGTCAAATCATTTGATATCATTGTTCCCCATATTCAATGCAAAACCTCTTCCCCATAGTGCACAGGGATTCCTTAAGGTCTTGGGAGGGAGATAGTGTCCCATTTGGGAGTAGTGCACCAACTTTCTCTTTTATGGACATCCTATTGGTTTCATTCTCTTCCTTTCCTCATCTGTATATTACCAGACTCTGACACTCCTGCCTCCCCAGTCTTGCATTTGTCTCTCCCTGAACACTTCCATGACCTGACCATGTCAGGTTCTCAGGTCCTTTGAGCTGGCTAATTGCAGAAGCCTCTGAAATAATCCCTGGCCTTCGGTGTCCTTCCCTCTCATCCCCCCTAAATACCACTCTGAATAACCACCAGTCTTGCACTGTTGCTGCTGATTGGAAATGTTGTGTGATGGAGTGAGAAGGTTGTGATTTGGAATTAGGCCTACATTTGGCCTCCAGCTCTGTGACCTTCCAACTAGTGTTTTGTGCCAAGCTATTTAACTTCTCTTAATTTTAATTTACTAAAGGATAATAACAATACCTACCTTGACAAGTTGTTTTGAAGATTAAATGGGGGTAAGACCTATGAAGTTCTTAGCTACAGTAAGCATGTAAAACCATTCTCTTCTTTCTATTCTCATTCATACCTGATATGGTGTCTTAGCTTTTGCCTCTCCTAGAAGCAGCCCCCAAAACAAGAATTAGAATTCAAGTAGTTTATTGGGCAAGCACTTCTAGAAAGCACTGCTCATCACGCAGAATGAGACAGAGAAGAGAGGAAGAGTAATAAAGGGTATGCTAATCTGCAGGTTGCTGCTATGGGCAACTGAGTTATAATCCCTCTAGAAACTCTTTGAAAAACTCTGTAGAATGTATCTCACACCTGTCCCAGTGAGGGTCAGTGAAGCTAGAGTCCACCAACTGGAACCCCTCATTGGTTAAGCATGGCTCCTGGGAGATGACTTCCCTGTATTTCTAACCTGTGCCATGAGCTGGCCAAGCAAACCCCCTGCTAGGGAGCACACTTAGCCAGAGATGGGGTAGGGCAGTGTCTGTGTATGCCATCTGGGGAAGATCTAAGAATTTGTCCAGGGCTTTGACACTTCAGTTCACATTGCCTGACCCACAGTAGGTTGTTGCTGGGCTGAAGAGAAACAAGACATCAATGCTAGGTTAGGGGGAGGTCTTCCCATAAGAAGGAAAATGCTGGGTCCCTTAGTCCCTCAACTTCTAGCTCTGTTGCCAGGCTGGTACATGTGCAAGTATGTGCCTGAGAGCACACACACACACACACACACACACATGCACATAATGTTTGCAAGCCTGGGAAGATCCCCTTGCAGCCTGTGCTTAGGACTGCTTCTGGTCAGGGCCCTCCAGACCTGACCTCACGAGGGTGTGTACCTACCAGACAACCTCTTTCCTCTTTCCACTCAAGGTGAATCAATTTCTATCTTACTGATAGCATTAAAATGCCGAAGAGTACTATAGCCAGTCAAGCCCCCAAGACAGGTCACATTTATCATGCTTGTCTGCATCTTCTCTGTCTCCTCTCTACGACCTTCTCTGGCCCACACTCAATATACAACCATTGCTCTCAGGACCTGGCTTATTGTTACATTACTTTGTTCCTCTTGCCTTACCTTTCATCCTGCAATTTCCAATATAATCTTTTTGTAATTTCTTTACTACAGATTTCCTACTTGTTTTCCCTGTTTCCATTCTATCCAGACAATTCCTTTTCATACCTGACTAATGTCCCTTGATCCCTTTACTTCCCAACTTGTTTGCATTTAGTACCAAGGCAAAGGTCCTGGTTCATTCCTCCTTAAGAGGTCTAGTTGATTAGCTGCAAGAATTCCACTTTTTTTTTCTTTCCTGTCAGGCAACTCACTTTTTTTGTAGTCAGTATGAGTTGAGAGGATTCCGTGTCATTGAGAGTATACCGTGTGCCTAGTCCTGGCTGTGTGGAATCTATGGACATGTAAGATACAAGCAAGGCCTTGCAGAATGAAGAGTCTGGTTGATAAAGTACCCAGTCATGAAACAGTTAAATAAATTCACATGTGTGTTAGAGATGAGGCTGTAAAGTGTAGAGTAGCTTGGGAACAGGGAACAGTTGGGATTGAAGGAAGCAGAAGAGGCTTTGAGAGAAAAAGCTATGCACCTGTATTGGGGTTCCCCAAGACCATACTTAGGTTTGCTAGGTCCTTAAAAGAACTCACAGAACCCAGAAAAACAGTTATACTCCTTTATTACAGTTACAGTTGAAGGATACATGTTAAAATGAGCAAAGGCAAAAGGCACCCAGGGCAGAGTCCAAGAAAGATGAAGTACAAGATTTCAGTTGTCTTCTCTCAAAGGAGTGAGATGGACAGCACTCAATTCTCCCAGCAATGATGTGTGACAACATGTATGGAATACTACTAGTCAGGTAAGATTATCCAAGGCTTGGAGTTCATGGTTTTTAGGTTTTCAGTTACCCAGACTCAGCCCCATTAGAAGTCAAATTGATACAATGCAGCCCAAAGTCCCAGGCCTGCAAAAAGAGGCTTTTGACGACTAAGTCCCACTGTTAGCATAAACAGTGTGGTGTGGCCCAAGGCCTTAGGTATCCAAAGACACTATTATCAGGCAGGATATTCCAAGAGCTCAGAGATGATCTTGCAGGAGAGAGTTGAAGGCCAATCCTGAAGACCTTGGGATTGTGAAGAGTTTGGGCCACGAGGCTTGTGATTTCACCCTTTACTGAACACTACCACTTCTTTCACACTAAACCATGCCATCAGTCTATGGGGGGGGGGATGATGCAGCAAGGAAAAGCAACTGAAGCCACCAAACATTTAGTCTAAATCTTGTTGTTTCTTAGGTAAGGCTCAGAAAGGAAAAGTCACCTTTAAGGGGAAGCCTTCCCTGATGCCTTCCAGACAGGTGTGTTGCTTTTTTTCCAAAAATCCAAGAGAATGTAAAAAAAACTACCATTTCTTGAATGCTTTGTAGGTACTAAGAACTGGACCAAGTGGTTTTCATGCATTATCTCATTGTTAGCTGTGATTGTGGGCATTTACATTTAAGTTGTGTCAAGATGGTACACTCTCTGAAGGTTGAATCTGTGACTTAGTCATCTTGATATCGTTAAAGCCTAACACAGTGCCTGGCACATAATAGGTGTTCAATAAGTATTGATGAAATAAATATATAAAGGAATTAATATTTTGTCCTGCAATGAGATAAATAAGTCAGAAGCCAGGACTAGAACCCAGGTCCCCTCCTGTTGCAATTCATCTGAGTAATCTTGTAAACACCATATAAAGAGGATGACAGTGTCCCAAAGCTGACATTTCCTAGAAGATGAACTATTTGTAGATAGTTTTCCATTGGCTCATGCACAAACATACAATGATAAAATGAAACAAAATCATATGTCATCAGCTCTAGAAATAATATTACAAAATACCGTTTATTAGTAATGAAATGACATGAATTTCCCCTAAAGATGCCATATTGTTTGCTTTCTGTAGTGCCTTTGCTTATACAGCCCATAGTGCTCAGGGAGGTCTTCATGTGTCAATCCAGATTCCCCTACCATGCCACTAATTTGGGACTCAGCTTCAGGATTATCCATTAGATGGGGGCTCTTAACAAGGGTTCACCATCTCCCAAAGGATCCATAGGTGAAACTCAGGAGGTCCAGATATGGGGAAATTATGTCTATTTTCATTAACCTCTAACTGAAATTGGTCATTTGTTTTAATTTTAAATGTAGTTAACAAATCCTACTGGTATTAGCAGTATTTGAGATTTTGTTACCAAAGGAAGCACAGATTTTTTTTATGACATTATAGTTATTGCAAATATCTCAACATATTGACTATATTCTTCACTATTTGGTAGCTATAGTCATTATTAGGCTCACTGTTTGATCTTACTTTATAAGTTAACTAAGAAAACATGCATTTAAAATATTTGATTACTACATTTCAATACAATTGCCTTCCTTGTGCTCCTATGTATTTTATATTATGCATTAAAATATTATTTATATGTTGTATGTTTTAATTAATAAATAAACTTATTTTATAACATTAAACATATTCAGATAAGTTTCTCCAGAAACATGAGACTTTGACTAAGGGTATCATAACCTATTTTGGGTCACAGTCTCATGTGGTTCTATGATGTCCGTGGATGTGTCTATCAAAGGGATTTCTCAGTTTCCATAACACTCGATTAAATGTCTGCATCCCCAACTAGACTGTGTGTAATTCAGGGAAGAGAGGGAGTCCTGTTTGTTTGAATGTCTCCAGCTTCCAGGACTGTGCCCAGGGCTTGGTGGGTGGTCAGTAACACTTCCTGAATATGCTGCTAAATTAGTGAATACATGAATAAGAGGGTTTCAACAGGCATGTCTGGACTCAAACTCATGAATGCAGTTTCTTTTCTTCTTCCAAAGATCTTCTCTTGGGAAGGCTGTGCATTTATTCTTTTTTGTCTTCCCTT
Organism: Mellivora capensis; assembly: GCA_004024625.1. NCBI lineage: Eukaryota > Metazoa > Chordata > Mammalia > Carnivora > Mustelidae > Mellivora > Mellivora capensis. The sequence goes on from PISX010027884.1 coordinate 18,738, forward strand.
ATTCAGGCTATTTCTGCACTTCCCCTTGGGTAGTTACTTTCTTGGACAGGTTCTGATGGCACTACTAAGTAATTCAGTCCATAAAATTGAAATCAGACTGGATTGTGACTCACCTTGGTCATCTAACTCTTCGTTCAAGCTCAGCTCTGAGTGGCTTTTCACCATTTCAAATAGAAAAAATAAACTTCAGAAAACAAATAATCCATTTTTGAATATTCAGAGCTTATTACTGCCACAGAAGCTCTCTAAAAGCATATGTTTCGAACAACAACCTGAAAAGAATTCTGGAAGAGGGACACTCAAAATGTCCTGGTCATGGCAAGTTTGTGGGAATCTTTGTAGTTTCTCAAAGGGACCACTTTAAGTTGGCCAAGAACTTGTGTAAGTTCTAACGTGTTGACTAAAAAAATGGCTCGATTTTCTGGCTCTTTATTTCTATCTTGCAGCAATCTTGGAAAAGTTTCAGTGGTCCTTTAAGTTGTATTTAGGATTGGCAGTCAAAACCTCCCCAAATATAGTACAATTATATATGGCAGTGTCTCCGTCTTGAAATAAAGTATTGAGGCCTAATATTTGGAATGAAACAATCCATTTGGCATTTTGCTGTTGTTGAGCACTTTTCCAAACCCCTTGATATAGAGTCAGACATTTACATAATCATGAACTCCCCAAAGGGTGAGTGCCACACAGGCTCATCTCAGAGAGCCACTTTGCTAATTAGTATTCTTTTCTCACATCCCACACTGGATTAGATGCATCTATGGAGAATTACGAGAATCTGGAAGGATGTTCTTCCATTAATTCCACCTTCTTTTACATTCCTCTTGTGCTCCAAGAATGAAAGCCACAGACAAATAGTTCTTGTAATGCTTCTTTTCCTCTCAGCCGCAAAGGAAACAGACAATACAAGCACCAGCAAGAAATAAAGGTCTCATGAAGGTTGACTGTGAGAAGAATTTCCCTCATTCTTCGCTGACCCTTGACGGATCAATTGTAAAGATCTGTCCATTGGAGATTATGAAAGATAAATAAATATTGTAAAAACTGTTCCTTGCAAGCATTCTAGCTTTAAAGAATACAACATTGATTTATTTGGTTTCCAGTCCAATAAGCTGAGTGTTAATCATCTTTCACAGCAGATAATTCAAAGGAGAAAAAAGACATTATAAAGAAGAAAGTCTTTAAGACAGTTTGAGATATCTCTAAAACTCATTACACACACACACACACACATGATACTGAGTTGCATATGTATTAATTTGGATTCTCTTATTTATATAATGAGTCGACAAGCTGATAGGTCCTGGGGGCCACCAGAATCCAGGTCTGTTAATTATCTAACATAATTACTGCAAGAAACATCTGTGCCTTTTTCCCTGCTCACACCAGAAGAAAGATGTATTTACACAGTAGGTAGGGAGTATCATTACTTTAAAAAACATATAATGTTTAAATATTTCTTCTTGTCAACTGTTAAGTTAATTAAAAAGTAATATTCAGTGGTTTAATTTTCTCATTTTTTTTAATGTTCAACTCAACAACCTAACAGTTACATGCTAACTATGCGCCATATACGTTCTAGATGCAGAGGATGCAATTTAAGAATTATTTGGGTCCTTGCTTTCATGTAGATAACAGTAGAATGGGGAAGACTAAGTATAATGGAATAATTGCTGTAATTGAGGTGTAGAAAGTTCTATATGATGAAAGATAAGGAAGTCTGTTTTATTCTGCTAATTATATCCTCCTCCTCTCCTATAATGTCACCATCTCCCACTGTGTGGATATCTCTCATCTTCTGATAGAAAAACAAAACAAAGCAGCACTACCAGAAAGACCCCTTTCCTAAAGAATATGTGTTGTCACTGTCCTTTCTCCATCCCTGCCCAATCAGACTTGCAAATCTACACCCACTATTTCTTTGTACCCAGGTTTGATGGATTCTGTAATGCCCAGATCCTCTTTTTAGGAAGGGGATACTTCCCCAGCTGCTGGAAGAGCTGTCAGCATGCAGCCTTCAGCTACTTGCCCTTGAGGGCTGCTCAGCTGGACACAGCTGACTCACCTGAGTTCACAACCCTTTTGGTTTGTTCACCTTCACTGAACGATTGAAGCATGGTGTAGAGGGCTGGCCACGATGATTCAATGTGGGACTGCTTTGAAGGGCCATCCTGGCTCCAGAGCTTCCTATGGTGTACCCTGAGGCTGTTGTATGGCCAGTGTTATATCTTGATTTCTCCCTCTGTCCACTCCTGCTTCCTTCTCCACAGAGCGGGATCACAAAGGTAGTCCTTAAAAAGCATTCTTTATACCAAATTCCCTCTGTGCCCTTTCAGAGAACCCGTCCATGTAGCCCATGACACTTGTATGCCCTGTGCCTCTCACAAAACCCCTGTATGATGAGCCTGGTAGTGAGGCCAATTAGAAAAATTGTTTTTATTTTTTCTGCTGGGTTATTTGTTGCTCAAGAGAAGAGGCCATTTAAAAAAAATTTACTACATGTGGTACCAGGAGCAGCAGTATAGATATGTTGTAAATATTAGTTAAATGAATACATATTAGAAACCCTCTCATTATTTATATGTTCAGATAATTCTAGAAGACCAATATTGTTGGCTCAGAAGATGCAAAAGAAAGTAGAAAGTTGGCCAAAAAAAATTTTTTTAGAAACTTTGTATACATTAGAGTATAATACATTGGATAAAATATCTATAATACAAACTGCCTCAAGTCCATAGAAGGGTTAAGAGGTAGAGAGCAAGCTGCAAACCAGAGATGCAGGGGTCCAGAGGAATCTAATAGTATCTAGAAAGATAGAAGTAGTGACAGCCCAGGTGGACTTTGCTGGAGTTAAAACTTGGTGTGCAGAGGAAATGAGGAGGGTACTTTTGGTAAGCATGTAGCAGTAGTGTGTGGAGGAGGGGAAGTAGTAGGGCCAAGGCAGTGGGAGGAACAGTCAGAAGAAGATAATAGGGTCAATTGGATCAATTAGAATTTCTTGTATGGAAAGTATGACAATAGTGAGGTGCCATATAGGTATTTAATAAAATCATGCAACTGTAAAACTAACTCCAACATCTTGTGGCTTAAAACAAAAAAAGTTAAAAATAGAGCTACCCTATGACCCAGCAATTGCATGACTAGGTATTTACCCAAAGGATCCAAACATAGTGACCTGAAGGGGCACCGGCTCCCCAATGCTCATAGCAGCAATGTCACAATAGCCAAACTATGGAAAAAGCCCAGATGTTCATCAACACATGAATGGATAAAGAAGATGTGGGATATATATATATCTTTATTTATATTTTATTTATTTAATTTAAATAAATGTATGTAATAAATAAATAAAATAAAATATGTAATATATAATTATATTTATATCTATATATAAATATAGATATAAATAAAAATAAATATATATTATTTATATATAAATAATATTATAATATATAAATATAATAAGTAAATAATTATAATAATATAATATAGTATATATAATATATGATATAATATAATATTATATAATAAATATAAATAAATATATATATTTATATATTCATAAATAAATATATATAATTTTTATATGTATATATTATAAAATATAT
>PISX010027885.1:0-22353 GCA_004024625.1 Mellivora capensis
TTAGAATGGCCAAAATTAGCAAGACAGGAAACAACGTGTGTTGGAGAGGATGTGGAGAAAGGGGAACCTTCTTACACTGTTGGTGGGAATACAAGTTGGTGCAGCCTCTTTGGAGAACAGTGTGGAGATTCCTTAAGAAATTAAAAATAGAGCTTCCCTATGACCCTGCAATTGCACTACTGGGTATTTACCCCAAAGATACAGATGTAGTGAAAAGAAGGGCCATCGGTACCCCAATGTTTATAGCAGCAATGGCCATGGTCGCCAAACTGTGGCAAGAACCAAGATGCCCTTCAACGGACAAATGGATAAGGAAGATGTGGTCCATATACACTATGGAGTATTATGCCTCCATCAGAATGGATGAATATCCAACTTTTGTATCAACATGGACGGGACTGGAAGAGATTGTGCTGAGTGAAATAAGTCAACCAGAGAGAGTCAATTATCTTATGGTTTCACTTATTTGCGGAGCATAACAAATAACATGGAGGACATGGGGAGATGGAGAGGAGAAAGGAGTTGAGGGAAATTGGAGGGGGAGATGAACCATGAGAGACTATGGACTCTGAAAAACAACCTGAGGGTTTTGAAGGGGCAGGTGGTGGGAGGTTGGGGGAGCTAGGTGGTAGGTATTATGGAGGGCATGCATTGCATGGAGCACTGGGTGTGGTGCAAAAACAATGAATGCTGTTATGCTGAAAGGAAATTTAAAAAAAAAAAGGATTAATACGTATTCTTCTGAAGCCACTCCTCAAAATAGATATGGAAGAAAAACTTCCAAACTCATTCTATGAGACCAGGATTACCTTGATTCCATAACCAAACAAAGGCCCCACTAAAAAGGAGAATTACAGAAAAATATCTCTGATGAACACGGATGCAAAATTCTCAAAAAGTTATTAGATAATCAAATCCAACAGTACATTTAAAGGATTATTCACCATGACCAAGTGGGATTTATTCCTGGGCTAAGGGGGTGGTTAATATCCACAAATCAATCAATGTGATACACCACATTAATAAAAGAAAGGATAAGAACCATATGATCTCTCAATAGACACAGAAAAAGCATTTGACAAATTACAGCATCCTTTCTTGATAAAAACCCTCAAGAAAATAGGGAAAGAAGGAATATACCTCAATATCATAAAGGCCATATACAAAAGACCTACAGCTAATATCATCCTCAATGGGGAAAAATTGAGGGCTTTTCCCCTAAGGTCTGGAACATGACAGGGATGTCCATTCTCACCACTGTTGTTCACACTGGAAATCCTAGCCTCAACAATCAAAACTCAAAAAAGAAATAAAAGGCATCCAAATCAGCAAGGAACAAGTCAAAATGTCATTATTTTCAGACAACATGATACCTCGTGGAGAAAACGCAAAAGATTCCATCAAAAATTGCTAGAACTGATGCATGAATTCAGCAAATTTGCATGATATAAAAATAAATGTATAGAAACCCATTGCATTTCTATAAACCAATAATGAAACAGCAGAAAGAGAAATTAAAAAATTGATCTCATTTACAGTTACACCAGAAACCATAATATACCTAGAACCAAACCTAACCCAAGAGGTAAAGGATCTGTACACTGAAAACAATAGAACACTTATGAAAGAAGTTGAGGAAGACACAAAGAAATTGAAAAACTTTCTATGCTCATAGGCTGGAATAACAAATATTGTAAAAATGTCTATACTACCCAAAGTGATCTACACATTCAATGCAATCACTATCAAAATACAACCATCATTTTTCACAGAGCTAGAACAAACAATCCTAAAATTTGTATGGAACCAGAAAAGATTCCAAACAGCCAAAGCAATCCTGAAAAAGAAAAGAAAAGCAGGAGTTCCCATAATTCCAGACTTCAAGCTATATTTCAAAGCTGTATTCATCAGGACAGTATGGTATTGACACAAAAACAGACCAATAGGTCAATGGAATAGAATAGAGAACCCAAAAAGGGACCCAGAATGCGTAGTCCACCAATCTTCAAGAAAGCAAGAAAGAATATCCAATGGAAAAAAGACAGCCTCTTCCACAAATGGTGTTGGGATAATGGAGAGTCACATGCAGAAGAATGAAACTGGACCACTTTCTTACATTAAAACAAAAATAAATATGAAATGTATGAAATACCTAAATGTAAGAAAGGAAACCATCAAAATCTTAGAGGAGAAAGCAGGTGGCAACTTCTTTGACCATAGGCACAGCAAATTCTTCCTAGACATATCTCCAGAGGTAAGGAAAACAAGAGCAAAAATGAACTACTGAGATCTCATCAAGTTAAAAAGCTTCTGCCCAGTGAAAAAAACAATCAATAAAACCAAAAGGCAACCTTTGAAATGGGAGAAGACATTTGCAAAAGACATACCTAATAAAGGGTTAGTATCCAAATCTATAAAGAACTTATCAAATTCAACACCCAAAAAATAAACCAGTTAAGAAATGGGCAGAATATTTGAATAGATACTTTTCCAAAGAAGACATCCTGATGACTAACAGAATATGCAAAGATACTCAACATCACTCCTCATCAGGGAAATACAAATCAAAACCACAATGAGATACCACCTCACACCTGTCAGGGTGGCTAAAATTAACAATTCAGGAAACAACAGGTGTTGGTGAGGATATGGAGAAAGGGGAACCCTTTTGCACTGTTGTTGGGAATGCAAACTGTTGCAACTACTTTGGAAAACAGTATGGAGTTTCCTCAAAAAGTTAAAAATAGAACTACCCTACACCCCTGAGGCAGCTGAGTGGCTTAGTCAGTTAAGCATCAGACTCTTGATTTTGGTTCAGGTCATGATCTCAGGATCATGAGATTGAACCCCACATTGGGCTCCATGCTCACAGGGAGTATGCTTGAGATTATCTCACTCTCTCTCTCTCTCTCTCTGCCCCTCCACCCCTTCTCTCTCAAATTTCTCCCAAATAAATCAATAAACTTTGTTTAATTTTTTATTTAATTTAATTTTTAAATTTTTTTTCTTTTCAGTGTTCCAGAATTCATTGCTTATGCACCATACCCAGTGTTCCATGCAATACGTGCCCTCCATAATACCCACCACAAGTCTCACCCAACCTCCCACCGTCCTCCCCTCCAAAACCAAAAAGAACTACCCTATAACCCAGCAATTGCACTACTAAGTATTTATCCAAAGGATTAAAAAATGATAATTCGAAGGGGCACACACACCCCAATGTTTATAGAAGCATTATCAACAACAGCCAAATTATGGGAAAAGCCCAAATGCCCATTGACTGATAAATGGATAAAGAAGATGTGGTATATATAATACAATGCAATATTATTCAGAGATCAAAAAAAAAAAAAAAGAAATCTTGCCATTTGCAACAATGTAGATTGAATGAGAGTTTATTACACTGAATGAAGCCAGTCGAAGAAAGACAAATATCATGTGATTTCATTCATATGTGGAATTTAAGACACAAAACAGATGAACACGGGGAAGGGAAGGAAAAATAAGATAAAAAGAGAGAGGGAGGCAAACTGTAAAAGACTCTTAAATACAGAGAACAAACTGAGGGCTGCTGGAGGGCCGGTGGGGGGGGAAGGGCTAAATGGGGGATGGGCATTAAGGAGGGTACTTGGGATGAGCACTAAGTATTGTATGTGGGTTATGAATCACTGGATTATGCTCCTGGAACCAGTGCTGCACCGTATGTTAACTAACTTGAATTTAAGTAAAAAAAAAAACAGTTATAATATAGAAAAAGGAATATTGTTAAGAAAGCCAACAAACCATGAGGAAAGAGAACAATAGAAGAAAGGAACAGAGAATAACTACAAAAACAAGCATAAAACAAGTAATAAAATGGCAATAAGTACATACCTATCAATAATTACTTTGAATGTAAATGGACCATACACTCCAATCAAAAGATGTAGGGTGATGGAATGGATAAAAAACGCAAGAGCCATCTATATACACTTCCTACATGTGACTCACTTCAGACCTAAAGACACACACAGATCGAGAGTGAAGAGATAGACAAACATTTATCATGTAAATGGAAGTGAAAAGAAAGCTGGGGTAGCAATATTTATATCAGACAAAATAGAATTTAAAACAGACTGTACATATGGTTTCACTTACTTGTGGTGCCTAAGGAATAACATGGAGGAAAGGAAAAGTGAATTGGGGAAAATCAGAGGGGGAGACAAACCATGAGAGACTGTGGACCCTGAGAAACAAACTGAGAGTTTTGGAGGGGAGCGGGGAGGTGGGATAGGTGAGCCTGCTGGTAGGTATTCAGGAGGGCATGTATTGTATGGAACACTGGGTGTGGTGCATAAACAATAAATCTTGGAACACTTAAGATAAAATAGAAAATAAAATCTAAAAAAAACAGACTGTAAAAGAGACAAAGAAGGACTCTACATAATCATAAATAAAGTGAATAATCCAACAAGAAGAAATAACAATTGCAAATAATTATGTACCCGCCATAGAAGCACCGCACATACCTATTAACAAACACAGAGGAATGAAACAATAGCAATACAGTATTAGTAGGAGACTTTAACACCCCACTGGGGTATGTCACCCAAACAAAATCAACAGCAAAACAGTGGCTAGGAATGATACATTAGACCACGTGGATTTATCAGACATATTCGAAATATTTCCATCCTAAACAGCTGAATACACATTCTTCTCAAATGCACATGGAATAATCTCTAGAAGAGATCACATGTTAGGACACAAAATAAGTCTCGAGAATTTCAAAAAGATTGAAATCATACTATGTACCTTATTTGAGTATAACACTATGAAACTAGAACTCAACTACAAGAAAAAATCTGGAAGGGGTCTCCCTACTCAGTGGGGAGCCCACTTATCCCTCTTCCCTTCCTCCTCCTCCCTGCTCATGCTCTCCCTCTTTCTCTGTCAAGTAAATAAAATCTTTTTAAAAATCCGAGCAGAACACAAATACGGGGGGGTTAAATAACAGGCTGCTAAACATGGAAATGATCAACCAAGAAATAAAAGAGAAAATCAAACACAGGGAGCCAAATGAAAATGAAAACACAATGGGTCCAAAATCTTTTGGAGAAAGCTGTTTTAAGATGAAAGTTTGTAGCAGTACAGACCTACCTCAAGAAGAAGAAGAAAAAAATAAATAAACAACATAACCCTACACCTAAAGGAGCTAGAAAAAGAACAAACAAAATCCAAAAGCAGTAGAAGGAAGGATTAGAGTATAAATAAATAAAATAGAAGCTAAAAAACAATAGGATAGATCAATGAAACCAGGAAGTGGTTCTTTGAAAAATCAATCAAAATTGATAAACCTTTAGCCAGACTGATCAAAAAGAGACAGAGACAGGACTCAAATAAATAAAATCAGAAATGTAATAGGAGAAATCACAACTGATACCACAGAAATGAAAAAAATTATGAGAATATTATGAAAAACTATATGCAACAAATTGGACAACCTAGAAGAAATGGATAAATTCCTAGAAACATATAACCTCTGAAAACTGAATCAGAAAGAACTAGGAAATTTGAACAGACCAATTACCAGTAATGAAATTCAATCAGTAATCCAAAAACTCCCAACAAACAAAAGTCCAGGACCAGAGAGCTTCACAGATGAATGCTGCCAAACACTTAAAAAAGAGTTAGTACCTATTCTTCTCAAACTATTCCAAAAAATAGAAGTGAAAAGATATAAAGTCTTCTAAACTCACTCTATGAGGCCAGCATCACCCTGTACCAAAACCAGATAAAGACTCTGAAAAAAAAATTTAAAAGTGCAGGCCAATATCTCAAATGAAAGATGCAAAAATCCTCAACAGAATTTAGCAAACTAAATCCAGCAATACATTTAAAAACTCAATCACCACAATCAAGTGGGATTTATCCCCAGGATGCCACAGTGGTTCAGTATTAACAAATCAACCAATATGATACATCACATTAACAAAAGAAAGGATAAAAACCATGTGATCATTTTAATAGCTGCAAAAAAATCATTTGACAAAGTACAACATCCATTCATGATTAAAATCCTCAACAAAGTAGGTTTAGAAGGAACATACCTCAACATAATAAAAATATATATATAGTAGTAAAAAATTACTAAAATTGATAACTGAATTCAGCAAGTTGCAGGATACATAATCAATGTATATAAATCCATTGAGTTTCTAGACACTAATAATGAAGTAACAGAGAAATTAAGAAAACAATCTCATTTACAGTTGAATCAAAAATAATAAAATACTTAGAAATAAACTTAACCAAGGAATGAAAGACCTGTACCCTGAAAACTGGAAGACATTAATAAAAGAATTGAAGATGAAAACAAATGGAAAAATATTCTATGCTCATAGATTGGGAGTATAAATATTATTAAAATGTCCATTCTACCCAAAGCAATCTACAGACTTAATGCAATCCTTATCAAAATACCAATAGCATTTTTCATAGCACTAGAACAAATAAAATTTGTATGGAACCACAAAAGATCTCAAATAGCTAAAGCAATTTTGAAAAAGAAGAACAAAATGGGATATAATTCAGATTTCAAGATACACTACAAAGCCATAGTAATCACAAAAGTATGGTACTGGCATAAAAAGAGACACATAAATCAAGGAAACAGAGCAGAAAACCCAGAAACAAACCCATAATTATCAATAATATTCAACAAATGAAGCAGGAATATGCAATGGGAAAATGACAGTCTCTTCAAAGAATGGTCTTGGGAAAACTGGACAGCTACATGCAAAAGAATGAAACTGGACCACTTTCTTACCCCACACACAAAAATAAACTCAAAATGGATTAAGGGTCTAAATGTGGCACCTAAAAGCATAAAAAATCCTAGAAGAGAGCACAGGCAGTAATTTCTCTGACATTGGCCATAGCAACATCTTTCTAGATGTGTCTCCTGAGGCAAGGGAAACAAAAGCAAAAATAAACTACTGGAACTATATGAAAATAAAACTCCTCTGTGGGCAAAGGAAACCATCAATAAAACTAAAAGACAATCTACAGAATGGGAGAAGATATTTGCAAGTGACATGTCTGATAAAGACTTATTATCCAAAATACATAAAGAACTTATACAACACAACACACACACCACACACACACATACACACACAATTTAAAAAATGGGCAGAGGACCTAAATAGACATTTTTCCAAAGACCTATGGATAGCCAACAGACACCTGAAAAAGATGCTCAACATCCCTTATCATGGGGGAAATGCAAATCAAAACCAAAATGGGGGGGGACACAATGAGATATCACCTCACACCTGTCAGAATGGCTAACATCAAAAACACAAGAAACAAGAATTGGGAGGATATGAAGAAAAACGAAGCTCTGTGCACTGTTGGTGCATTGGTGCAGCCACTATGGAAAATAATATGGAGGGTCCTCAAAAATTTTAAAGTAGAAATACCATTTGATCTATTAATTCCACAACTGAATATTTACCCAAAGAGTACATAAACACTGATTCAAAGGGATATATGCACCCCTATGTTTATAGGAGCATTATTCACAATAGCCAAATTATGGAAGCAACCTAAGTGTTCTTTGAAAGATGAGTGGATAAAGATGTGGTACAGTCACACACACACACACACACACCACTGAAATATTACTCAGCCATTAAATAAAAAGAAATCTTGCCATTTGCAAAAAGGATAAAGCTAGAGACCATAATGCTAATTGAAATATGTCAGTCAGAGAAAGGCAAATCCTACATTCCATTCAAACATGGAATTTAAGAAACAAAAACAAACAAAGGGTGGGGAAGAGAGAGAGACAAACAAAAAAATAGACTCAACTATAGAGGACAAACTGATGGTTACAGAGGGGTGATGGGTCGGGGATGGGAGAAATACGTGAGGGGGTTAAGAGTACACTTATGGGATGAGCAATGGATAATGTATAAAGTTGTTGAATCACTATATTGTACATCTAAAACTAATATAACACTGTATGTTAACTATACTGGAATTAAAATTTTTTTAAAGAAAAAGAAACCTCTTGATTTCTGAATCTATTTCCTTACCTGTAAATTAGAAGAGTGACTTGGACAACTGCCAAGGCATCTGTCAGTCCTAAAATTCATACTGCTACCCCTTCCACTTCCTTTCCTCCTCTGATCCTTCCTATCTCAGTAAATTTGGGCACTACTATCCACTAAAATTAAACTTAAGTGTCAGCTTTGACCCCTCTCTCTCCTAACTTTCCTCTTTAAACCATTCATCAAGAGTTGATTGTCCCCACCTCCTTAATGTCTCTGGGATCCATCCATTTTATTTCTACCACCGCATTTGGCTATGTGAATGAGCTCTCCTTATTTGGGGAAGTGATTTTACAAGCAGGAAGGTTTAGAATTACATTTTTAAAGATGACAGAATAAATCAAACTCATGTATTTATAAAGTAAAAGAATCTGACCTGTAAGGAAACATGACTTCAATTTGAACTGTATAACTAACTTAAGTCTGTGACTTTACACTGAAAAGTTTATTTAATATCAATTTTAATCATATTAGGATACATAAAAAATTCAATATGCAAAAATTTATAATTCTATGTATTTGATTAACAAGATATTCTTAAATAGTCAGGAAGACTTGTTAAGGTTGTGATTTTGCCTTGCCAAGCATTTTAAATACCTGGGGAAAAAATAGAACATGTTACATTATGATGTTTAATGTTAAATTTTTAAAGGAGTATATTCAACCGAGTTTATAAATAAGCCTGATTTGACATAAGTTTTTTTTGTTGGACTGGAGTTAAGCATTAATTAAACATTAATTAAAAGTGATTATTAATATTTATGCAAATATTAAATTTATAGACAAATTTTATAAAAATATAAATTTGAAAACAACATTAATTTTAAATCTAAGCAACTACTAATAGTCCTTTCTGTATTCAAATTCTCCTCTAGACATTAAGTTTACTGACTATGGTAAAAAGAGTTCCCTTTTACCATGGAACTGCTAACATGATATAGGGATTTCATCTGGAACACAGAACATTCTGTGTCTCACCTCTTAATTAACTACTTGAGTGCAAAGTCAAACCAAGTTCTAGAGCATAGAGAAATTTAAATACTTTGATTCCAGTGTAACTTTTTGTAATTCGTGCAGAGAAAAGCCACACAGTATCTGTTAGGGTCCTACTGAAATGCTGCATTCCAAATATATTTCAAAAACAGAGAAAATGTCTTAGCAACTTGAATTTCTCCAAACTATGACCCAGTCTTTACTAAAATTTTGTCATTATTTCTACATAACTAGAGCAGCATCTTGCCCCCTTCTTTCTCTGGCTTGGATTTGTTATTCGTTGGGTGATATTCTTTAAAACATAGCTGTTATGTATTGATAAAATCTATAAACACAAACTAAGTTACCCTATAAGAAGGAAGTTCACCAAATCTCTGGCATAATAAAAAGGATTCTTTGTATCCACTTTGCTAACATCCTCACCCTTGCCATCAATGTTTACAGTCCTTCCAATTAATATCCTTTGTCAAACTCAAATAAGCAGTAAGAACTGAATAAAGGGCTCTTCTATACAGATCATCTCATTTGCCTGAAGACATTTTGAAATAAATCCAGCTTGCTGCATTCTGACTCATAGCTGTGCATAACTTTACAGAGTGGAGAAAGTTTGTGGGGAGATTTCTAGAGCCAAGTCTTCAGTGTCCTCTAACTATACGCTGACCTGAATGTGAACAAACCAAGTATGAGTCTACATATATAGAAATCCATAAGGTGGACCATCACTATCAATACTTCCTTCTCCCCACCCCCACAACCTCCCTAACAGCTGATTATATGTACCTACAATGTTTTTCCTTTACAGGAGGTAGGAAGTGAAGACTCTCGTGGAATGTCCTCCCATGGTTTCTCAACAGGAGCACTGTTAGCACTCTTATTCCTGGCATGAGTCCCTGCTGGGCATTAGGAGATGCTTCTTATCTCTAGCCCCAAGCCACAAAATACCACTAATCATTGGAAATTTGTGAAAGCATATTTGTCACCAACATCCCACCTGTAAGGCACCTCTAAACTGCACCCCCAAGAACTACTAGATATCAGTAGACCAAAGAAGACTACTACTACTACTACTACTACTACTACTACTACTACTACTACTACTGTTTTCAACCCCTTTAACTGTGTGGGGTGCTTTGCCATATCTCTGCTTTAACAGAATAAGTGGTCTCATAAACAAATGAAACCTCAAAGCCATTCTTCATAGACTTTTTAAAAAAGATTTTATTTATTTATTTGTCTGAGAGAGAGAGAGAGCGAGCCCATATGTGTGCACAAGCAGGGGGAGCAGCAGAGGGAGAGAGAGAAGCAGGCTCCCTGTTCAGCAGAGAGCCCAACGTGGGGTTCAATCTTAGGACCCTGGATCATGACCTGAGCTAAAGGCAGATGTTTAACCAACTGAGCCACACAGGTGCCCCTGCAGACATTTTCTACCCCATCTTTCTGCCATTTGGCACAGAGCCCTGGCAGCCATGAGAAGCAGGAGTTTATGTTGTGGTATCAGCTTGAGCAGGAAAGGAGATGGTAGAACATTCGAGTTGGAAGGTACCATGATAAGTGGTCAAACACCCTCACTTTAGAGATGAATAATATGGGATTATGAATCATTACCTGTAAAATATATTCTAAATGTTAGCTATTACTATAATAATTAGTACTTTTTATATTTACTATGGCTGTGTGTGTCTTAAAATTGCTTAGCCTCATGAGAGGCCACTTTAGCTCAGGTGTTCACCAGAAACTGACCCTGATCCAAAGATTTGGGTGAAAGTACTTTATCCTAGCAGTGACCCAGGCAGTGTGGTGAGGACTGGGAAAGTGATATGGTGTGGAGGCTGCACTGGACCACAAGACCTACCTTCAGAATTGAAGCATTTATTCCCCCAGCTGCTAGGCATGTAGTGGGCAGTCTCTGGGGATTGCCTTTAGTTACAGTCATGCTTTCTTTCTGGGAGCAGTCTGTATCTAGGGACTGGATGATGCAAGGGAATCTATGTGCCACCCCCACATTCTTAACTCCCAATAAATTTGATACTTTATATCTTTGGTTAGGTTTATTCCAAGGTATCTTATGCTTTCTGGTGCTATTGTAAATGGAATCGATTCTCTAATTTCCCTTTCTACAGTTTCATTGTTAGTGTATAGGAAAGCAACTGATTTCTGTGCATTGATTTTGTATCCTGCTACATTACTGAATTACTGTATGAGTTCCAGTAATTTGGGGGTAGAGACTTTTGGGTTCCACATAAAGTATCATGTCATCTGTGAAGAGAGAGAGTTTGACTTTTTCTTCACGAACTTGAATACATTTTATTTCTTTTTGTTGTTTGATTGCTGTTGCTAGGACTTCTGGTACTATGTTGAACAAGAGTGGTGAGAGTAGACATCCTTGTAGTGTTCCTGATCTCAATGGGAAGGTTCTCAGCTTTTCCCCATTGAGAATGATATTCATTGTGGGTTTCTCATAAATGGATTTTTTGAAGTTGAGGAATGTTCCCTCTGTCCCTATACTCTGAAAAGTTTTAATCAGGAATAGATGCTGTATTTTGTCAAGTGCTTTTTCTGCTTCAATTGAGAGGACCATGTGGTTCTCTCTTCTCCTATTGATTTGTTCTATCATATTGACTGATTTGCAAATGTTGAACCACCCTTGCATCCCAGGGATAAATCCCACCCAATGTTGATAGCAGCAATGTCCACAATAGCCAAACTGTGGAAAGAGCTGAGATGCCCTTCAACAGATGAATGGAAAAAGAAGATGTGGTCCATGTATACAATGGAATATTACTCAGCCATCAGAAAGGATGAATACCCAGCTTTTGCATCAGCATGGACGGGACTGGAGGAGATTATGCTGAGTGAAATAAGTCAAGCGGAGAAAGTCAATTATCATATGGTTTCACTTACTTGTGGAACATAAGGAATAACATAGAGAACATTAGGAGAAGGAAAGGAAAAGTGAAGGGGGGAGAATTGGAGGGGGAAATGAACTACAAGAGACTGTGGACTCCAAGAAACAAAGTGAGGGTTTTAGAGGGGAGGGGGTGTAGGGATGGATGAGCCTGGTAGTGGGCATGAAGGAGGGCACATATTGCATAGAGCACTGGGTATTATATATAAACAATGAATCTTGGAATACTACATCAAAAACTAATGATGTATTGTATGGTGACTAACATAACACAATAAAAAATACATTTAAAAATAAAATCACACACACAAAAGACTTTGTGAGAGCACACATGAAAGTAAACTCTAAGAGTGCCATGTCAAGGGACTGGTGGAACATAGAGTGGGATAAGGCAGAGTTTACCAATATTTCTTGGGGTAAAGGATTTAACCCCAAGGCAGACATATTCCTGGATAGTTCTTAGCCTGGGCTGTCACTTTCTCAAGCTCCTAAATGAAGTAGCACTGCTAAATTTGCTGTGGTAGACAGTGCAAGAAGGGATTAAATGTTTCAGAAAAGTGGGCATGCTGAAGTGGAAACACTATTTCATACAGGAAACCCCATCACACAATTGTGTCTGATAGGAAGGCTGGAAGATACTCAGTTAACCAAAACAGTAAGGAATGGTGCTGAGAAGGCCTCTAGCCTCCCTGAAATGCTCTGCTCTGTAGACCAGGGCACTTGTAGCAGAAGCCATGACAGAACTGGGCTCCTTGATTTAAAAAAATTGGGCGGGGGGGGGGGATGACAGCTTCTGGAAATAAGAGAAGTGGCAGCACTTAACCCCCAGAAACAAGAAGGACACAGTTATAATGTGCAGCAAGGACAGTATTGGACCCTCAGGACTAATTATAGGAGATGGTTAATAGAAAACGTCATTCATATGGGCAAGATAGATGGGCTGTGAACAAAGGTATTGTTCAATACATATTACAAAAAAAGCAAAGTCAATATAGATGGGGTCAGATGTGACAATAAAGAGTTATGATCACTTGCCCAGGTTTTAGACCTGAGGCAAAGCTTTGGTTCTATAAATAGTTGACGGAAGAAGACCCATTCCCCAGGAGAAAAGATTCGGCAACATCATAAGATATGCATATGGAAATGATTCTCCCAAGATGACTCCAAACAGACTATTTCCTAGGAAAACAATATACAAAAGGAAGAACAATACCCACATATTTGGAGAACTTTTAGACACCAGGAGTAAGCTGGTACTGATACCCAGGCATGTGAAATACCATCATGTCCCAGATCCAGTTCACAGTGAGTTCATCATGTTTACAGACCTACCCAGTAGTTATTTTCCCAGTCACTAACTGTATAATTGAAATAGTCATACTTGGAAGTTGGCAAAGTCCCTACATTATTTCCTTGGCCTGTGGTATAAGAGCTAGCACAGCATGAAATGTGAAGTGGAAACTCCAACCACCACCCCCACCTGATACAATCCAGCAATACAGTAAATCAAAAAATACAGCATCATGGGGAAAATGGCAAAGATTAGTACCACTCTTAAAGACCTAAAGGATGCAGGAGTGATAATCATCATATCTTCATTTCATTCACTGGTCTAACCTATACAAAAACCAGTTGTATCCTAAAAATAGCCTTCTCCAAACTTACTCAAATATTTACACTTATTGTACACTGGGCCAGGTGCAGTATCTCTGACAGCGGATTAACAAGTCCTCAACCATGTGGTATACAGACATTAATCTGGTGAACAGTTTCTTCTCCATTCCCATCAGAAAGGAGATTCAGAAACAGTTTTCATTCACTTGGAACAGATTACAATACTATAAATACTATATAGTTTAGCCTCAGGACTAGGTTTACTTTCCCATCCTCTATCATAATAATATAATATAATATAATATAATATAATATTCCCCTAGAATTTCACCCTGGCCCACTATATTAATGACATCATGCTGATCAGGCTAGATGAGCAAGTGGCAAGTATGTTTAAAAAAACTTTGCTAAGACACATGTGCTCCAGAGTGGGTAAGACAAAACATGGAGGCTTAGGAGTTTAAACTTACCAATGAAATGTTTAGGGATCCAGTGGTTTTGTAATGCAAGTACCTGACTTAAATTTTTATTGTCAGGCATCCACTTCAGAGAGGTATCTTCTAAAAGCATGGTTATCTCCAATAAACACACTGCCACATGATTAGATAAAGACAAGTCTGCCTCCCCAAACTGAGCCTCCTTTGTTTTAGAAATCCTGGTTGATTACCATAACTGACTATTCAAGACACTTGCTTTTTGTCTTCCCAGGCTTTAAATTCCTACTCTTATGTTTAAAATTCACCATAGGAATGAGCCCAAGAAACTCTAGGTCCCCTGTCCTCAACCCAATAAAAGCAGAACCCCAGTCCCCTGCAGCATACATACTCACTCATACATGCCCACTCTGTCTTCTCTCTACAACCTCATGGTGTAGCCCCAAGTGTGCTGTGTAGTTTCCAGCTCCTGTAATAAATCTCTATTTTTTCAATTTCTTAAAGATTATTGCTGAAGGTTATCTTGCAATCCTAATAATAACTACAAGAGCTGGAACAACCACAACATTGGTTATCAATAGTCTGAGACTGGCACACAATATCATGAGGGTGGGGACCTCTTGATGGGATGAATGCCTTTATAAAAAGAGGAAGAAACACAAGATCTTCCTCTATACATGCACACATCAAGAAAGACCATGTTACAAGAAGACAGACATCTGCAAACCAGGCAGAGGGCCTTCATACACCAAATCTGCTGGCATCTTGATCTTGAACTTCCCAAGCTCCAGAACTGTGAGAAATAAATGTTTGATGTTTAAGCCACCCAGTGTAAGGTATTTTGTTATAGCAGCCTGAACTATGACATGGTCTCATGATGACAGGTTTAGCAGTTGGTCAGAGGCCTGAAAGGAGAAAAGTAGAAAAAAGGAAACATGAAGCTCTGGATTGGGAGCATACGGATCTATGGGAGTGGGCACAGAGTGAAGACCTTTGCACTACATGTTAATACCCATCAAGGCATATCCACTACAGAAGAGGCACTAAACAACCAAGTGTATAGAATGATTTACTCAGATGACATCATCAATCTTCTGTCACTGGCCACCTGAGTGTTGGCACAGTGAGTACATGAAGAAACTGGCATAATCTCCATGGGATCAATGGCATGGCCTCCCATTCAACAATGCTGATCTAGATATTGTTGCTACCAAATGACCATCCCAACAGCATCAAAAACCAATCCTGAACTCTTGATTCAACACCATCCCTTGAGGAGCCACATGGTGCCAAAGTAACTACATTTGACTAATTTTATTCAAGAAGGGGAAGAAACTCATTTTGACTGGAAATGACACGTATTTTGGGTGAGGTTTTTCCTTTCTTGCCCATGGGGCCTTAGCCAGTACCACTAACAAGGAATTACAAGTGTTTGATCCACATTGCACTACATCAGAACAAAGAACCCCCTTTACAGAAAAGAAGATGTGGCATCTAATGCATGACCTCTGGATCTACTGGTATTATCCTTATATCATGCCACTTAGATGTTGCTAGTCTAATACACTGATAGAAAGCCTTCAGAGGCACAATTGAAGTGCCACTTAGAGACTGAGAATGAGGCACACTCAAGGATTCAGTACACAGTCCAAATTAATGATCACGATATAGTGCTGTGTCTACAACATGAAGAATATACGGTTCTAGAAACAAAAGAGTAGGAATAGTTGGGGAGCTATTTATCATTATTCCCAGTGACCTTCTTTGGGATTTTCGGTTCCCATCCTTGCATCTCTATGTCTCATGAGTTCAGTATACAGGTTCCCCAAAAGAAAAATGTTTCTGGTTGGGGATAAAGCAGGAATGCATTAGATTTAAGCTATAGCAACCTCTGGCAACTTTGGACTACTCATTTCAAAGGACAAACAATCAAGAAGAGTCATTATCTTAGGGAGGTGGGGGTGAGAGGAGTCAGAGAATTCAGGCTCCTTTATACATGGAAAGAGGCATATTCAGAATATGTCTGACAACCAAGCAATTCACTTAGGCATCTCTGGGTATTCCCTTGCCCAATTTGGCCTACAAATTAACAACTTAAATAGCCACAGCTTGAGAAGGGAATGGCAACCAGGTTAAGAGTCCTCAAGAATGAGATAAACCAGGGCACTTGGGTGGCTTAGTCATTAAGCATCTGCCTACAGCTCAGGTAATGATCTGGGAGTCCTGGGATCAAGCCCCATGTCAGGCTCCCGGCTCAGCAGGGATTCTGCTTCTCCCTCTCTGCACCACCCCCCCCCCCCCATTTCTCTGCTCCTTTCTCTCTTGCTTGCTCTCAAGAAAAAAAAAAGGGAAGAAAGAAAAAAAAAAAAGAAAGATACCAGAATGGAGAGTAAAAGAGGGAGATAATGGGTATCATTCATAGCCTTGATGACAGTACTAGAGAGGCTATAGTTCATCCCTCCAACTTTCATCTTATAGGTTTACCCCAGGAAAAGAGACCCATCACAATTCTAGAAGAGCTGCTCTACAACTTAGATGAAGTGAATCTCAGTGGAGCAAACCATTATCCTATAAGGGGACTGTCATCTCTAGGGTAGCTTTAGTGAATGATGTGATGCACACTGCTCAGATACCTCTTCATGGCTGAAAAAACTGCTAGGAGTGAAGTGTCTGTTTCTGTCTTCTGCTCATTTTTTGACGTGATTATCTATTTGGGGGATGTTGAGTTTGAGGAGTTCTTTATTGATTTTGGGTATCAGCCCTTTGTAGTGTCATTTGAGAATATCTTCTCCCATTCTGTGGGTTGGCTCTTTGTTTTGTTGACTGTTTCCTTTGCTGTGCATAAGCTTTTGATCTTGATGAGGTCCAAAAAATTCATTTTTGCTTTTGTTTCCTTTGCCTTAGAGACATGTCTTGAAAGAAGTTGCTGTGGCTGATGTCGAAGAGGTTACTGCCTATGTTCCCCTCTAGGATTTTGATAGATTCCTGTCTCATGTTGAGGTCTTTTATCCATTTTGAATCTTTGTGTATGGTATAAGAGAATGGTCGAGTTTCATTCTTCTACATATAGCTGTCCAATTTTCCCAGCACCATTTATTGAAGAGACTGTCTTTTTTCCACTGCATATTTTCTCCTGCTTTTCCTTACATACAGAGGAAGGACCATCAGAATAATGTTAGACCTTTCCACAGAAACCTGGTAAGCAAAAAAGGGCTGGCGAGACAAATTATGAGCAATAAATGAGAAGAATATGCAGCCAAGAATACTTTATCCAGCAAGGCTGACATTCAAAATTCAGGGGGAGATAAAGAGCTTCCAAGACTGGCAAGGTTTAAAAGAGTGTGTGACCACCAAGCCAGCACTACAAGAAATATTAAGGGGAGTTCTTATAGAAGAAGACAGAGAGTGGAGGAGTCAAGATGGTGGAGGATTAGCGGCTGGGATCACATCAGGTAGCAGGAGATCAGCTAGATAGTTTATCAAACCGTTCTGAACACCTACAAATCCAACAGGGGATCGAAGAAAAGAAGAGAAGCAATTCTAGAAACAGAAAATTGACCACTTTCTGAAAGGTAGAATCTGCAGAGAAGTGAATCCAAAGCGATGGGAAGATAGACCACGGTGGGAAGGGCTGACTCCTGGCAAGCAGTGGAGCAACAGAGCACAAAATCTGAACTTTTAAAAGTCTTCTCTACTGAGGGACATTTCTCCAAGGGCTAAGCGGGGGTGGGGCCCTCATGGGGACAGCATGGTCTCAGGTCCTGCAGGGTCACAGGAGGATTGGAGGTGTCTGAGTTTTGCAGAGCTTTCACATATCAAAGTGGAAATCCAGCTACAGAGACAGAGCTGAGGAGTGAGCTCTCAGTTTGGGATTACCTGAAATTGTAATCCCAAAGCACAGGCCACTGCTCTTTAAGCAGGGACCCCACAAGTAGCAGATCTGGGGAGACCTCTCTGGAAGAGCGGCAGTGATCTGCTGGGTTTGGAGACTCCAGGTGGGGCTGTGTGCCAGAGACAGAGAGGCTCGGTCATAGGCTGAGTGAGCTTGGCATACAGCCGGAGGCCAGGGAGACAGGAGTGATTGAGCGCTCTTCTCCGAGGGCGCACTGAGGAGTGGGGCCCCAAGCTCTCGGCTCCTCCAGGCCAGAGATTGGGGGACCGCCATTTTTATTCCCGTCCTCCAGAATTCTACAGAAAGCAATCAGGGAACAAAAGCTCCTGAGAGTGAACTGGAGCAGATTACTTAGCCTGGCCCCTGGCAAGGGCAGTTCAATTCCATCTTGGGCAAAGACACTTGAGAATGACTACAACAGGCCCCTCCCCAGGAGATCAGCAAGAAATCCAGCCAAGACCAAGTTCACTTATCAAGAACAGTGGAATTCCAGAGAAGATAGCAAAGCATGGAATTCATGGCTTTCTCCCCATGATTCCTTAGTCTTGCAAAGTTAATTAATTTTTTAAATTTTATTTTTTTCTTATTCTAATTTTTTAAACTATTACTCTTTCCTCCTTTAACATTTTTAACTAGTTTATCTTTTTTAAAAAAGATTTTATTTATTTATTTGACAGAGAGAGAGAGAGAGATCACAAGTAGGCAGACAGGCAGGCAGAGAGAAAGGGGGAAGCAGGCTCCCTGCCAAGCAGAGACCCTGATGCAGGGCTTGATCCCAGGACCCTGAGATCATGAACTGAACTGAAGGCAGAGGTTTAACCCACTGAGCCACCCAGGCTCCCCTTAACTAGTTTATCTTAACAATACCTTTCAATTTAAAAAAATCTTTTTGAACCTTCATTATTATAGTCATATTTTATCCTTCATTGTCTTTAACTTTATTTTTTGTATATACATAGGGTTTTTCTTCTAAAAAATTTTGGGATACAACTTATTCTAATAGATCAAAATACACCCTAAATCTAGCACAGGGCTTTGTTCTACATTCCTGCTTAAGCAAATTCTCTCCACTTCCTTTTTCTCTCTTTTCCCAACCACTTATCTTATCAACTCTTGGGGCGCCTGGGTGGCTCAGTGGATTAAAGCCTCTGCCTTCAGCTAAGGTCATGATCTCAGGGTCTTGGGACCAAGACACACATTGGGCTCTCTGCTCAGCCAGGAGCCTGCTTCCCCCTCTCTCTGCCTGCCTCTCTGCCTACTTGTGATCTGTCCGTAAATTTTAAAAAATAATAATAATCTTATCAACTCTTTTTTAGATTTCTTAAAAAAATTTTTCATCTTTACAGTCATATTCCACCCCTCATCATGTTTACCCCTATTTTTGTGTGTGTATATATATATATATATATATATATATATATATGTGTGTGTGTGTGTGTGTGTGTGTGTGTGTGTATGTTTTTGTTTGTCCTGGAAGAAACATATATATATGTCTTTCTTTCTTTAAAAATTTGGGAGGTAGTTTCTTCTTCTTCTTTTTTAAAAGATTTTGTTTATTTTTTTTTTATTTCATTTCTTTTCAGCGTAACAGAATTCATAGTTTTACACCACACCCAGTGCTCCATGCAATGCGTGCCCTCCATAATACCCACCACCTGGCTCCCCCAACCTCCCGCGCCCTGCCCCTTCAAAACCCTCAGGTTGTTTTTCAGAGTCCATAGACCAAAGTACTCCCCAAATTAAGTGGGTGGCTCTGTTCTATTCACCAGTCTAATATCTATATTTTCTTTTTCTTTATTTTTTTTAACTTCTTTTTACACCCTTTCTTCCCCCCACAATTTGGGGTCTCTTCTGATTTGGTTAACACACATTGTTCTGGGATCATTGCCACCCTTTTAGTATTTTATTCTCTCCTTCATATATTCTTATCTGGATAAAATGACAAGGTGGAAAAACTCACCACAAAAAAAAAAAAAAGAACAAGAGGCAGTACTGAAGGCTAGGGACATAATCAATACGGACATTGGTAATATGTCAGATCTAGAGTTCAGAAAATGACGATTCTCAAGGTGCAAGCTGGGCTCGAAAAATGCATGGAAGATATTAGAGAAACCCTGTCTGGAGAAATAAAATCCCTTTCTGGAGAAATAAAAGAACTAAAATCTAGCCAAGCTGAAATCAAAAAAGCTATTAATGAGGTGCAATCAAAAATGGAGGCTCTTACTGCTAGGATAAATGAGGCAGAAGAGAGAATAAGTGATATAAAAGATCAAATGACAGAGAATAAAGAAGCTGAGCAAAAGAGAGACAAACAACTACTGGACCAGAAGGGGAGAATTTGAGAGATAAGCGATACCATAAGATGAAACAACATTAGAATAATTGAGACTCCAGAAGAAGAAGAAAGAGAGAGGAGTACAGAAGGTATATTGGAGAAAATTATGGTAGAGAATTTCCCTAATATGGCAAATGGAACAAGCATCAAAATCCAGGAGGCCAGAGAACCCCCCCTCAAAATCAATAAGAATAGGTCCACACCCTGTCATCTAATAGTAACATTTACAAGACTTAGTGACAAAGAGAAAATCCTGAAAGCAGCCCAGACAAGAAGTCTGTAACATACAATGGTAAAAATAGGGGCACCTGGGTGGCTCAGTGGGTTAAAGCCTCTGCTTTTGGCTCAGGTCATGATCCCAGGGTCCTGGGATCGAGGCCCACATAGGGCTCTCCACTCTGTGGAGAGCCTGCTTCCTCCTCTCTCTCGCTGCCTGCCTCTCTTGCATACTTGTAATCTCTGTCTGTCAAATAAATAAATAAAATTTTAAAAAATGGTAAAAATATTAGATTGGCAGCAGACTTACCAACAGAGACCTGGCAGGCCAGAAAGAACTGGCATGATATATTCAGAGCACTAAATGAGAAAAACATGCAGCCAAGGATACTACACCCAGCTAGGCTATCACTGAAAATAGAAGGAGAGATAAAAAGCTTCCAGGACAAACAAAAACTAAAAGAATTTTTAAACACCAAACCAGCTCTACAGGAAACATTGAAAGGGGTCCCCTAAACAAAGAGAGAGCCTAAAAGTAGTAGACCAGAAAGGAACAGAGACAATATACAGTAACATTCACCTTACAGGCAATACAATGGCAGTAAGTTCATATCTCTCAATAGTTATCCTGAATATAAATGGGCTAAATGCCCCAATCAAAAGACACAGGGTAGCAGAATGGGGGGAAAAAAATTAATATGCTGTCTGCAAGGAACTCATTTTAGACCCAAAGACACCTCCAGATTGAAAGTGAAGGGGTGGAAAACAATTTACCGTACAAATGGACATCAAAAGAAACCTGGGGTGGCAATCCTTATATCAGATAAAATAAATTTTAAGCCAAACACTATAATAAGAGATGAGGAAGGACACTATATCATACTCAAAGGGTCTGTCCCACAAGAAGATCTAACAATTTTAAATATGTATGCCCCTAACATGGGAGCAGCCAACTATATAAACCAATTAATAACAATATCAAAGAAATACACTGACAATAATACAATAATAGTAGGGTACTTTAACACTCCCCTCACTGAAATGGACAGATCATCCAAGCAAAAGATGAACAAGGAAATAAAGGCCTTACATGACACACTGGACATCACAGATGGACACAGATGGACATCACAGATGTTTTCAGAACATTCCATCCCAAAGCAACAGAATACACATTCTTCTCTGGTGCAAATGGAACATTCTCCAGAATAAATCACATCCTGGGTCACAAATCAGGTCTTAACCAGTACCAAAAGATTGGGATCATTCCCTGAATATTTTCAGACCACAGTGCTCTGAAACTAGAACTCAAACACAAGAGGAAAGTTGGAAAGAACCCAAATACATGGAGGCTAAAGAGCATCCTACTAAAGAATGAATGGGACAACCAAGAAATTAAAGAAGAATTGAAAAAATTCATGGAAACAAATGTAATGAAAACACAACTTTTAAAAATCTGTGGGACACAGCAAAGGCATTCCTGAGAGGAAAAAATTATAGCAATACAAGCCTTTCTCAAGAAACAAGAAAGGTCTCAAATAAACAACCTAACTATACACCTAAAGGAACTGGAGAAAGAACAGCAAAGAAATCCTAAACCCAGCAGGAGAAGAGAAATCATAAAGATCAGAGCAGAAATCAATGAAATAGAAACAAACAAACAAACAAACAAAAAACAGTAGAACAATTATCATATGGTTTCACTTATTTGCGGAGCATAACAAATAACACAGAGGACATGGGGAGATGGAGAGGAGAAGGGTGTTGAGGGAAATTTGGAGGGGGGGAGATGAACCATGAGAGACTATGGACTCTGAAAAATAACCTGAGGGTTTTGAAGAGGCGGGGGGTGGGAGGTTGGGGGAGCC
>PISX010027886.1:0-22340 GCA_004024625.1 Mellivora capensis
TTTAATTTGAATCTCCCTGATGGCTAGTGATGATGAACATTTTTTCATGTGTCTGATAGCCATTTGTATGTCTTCATTGGAGAAGTGTCTGTTCATATCTTCTGCCCATTTTTTGATATGATTATCTGTTTTGTGTGTGTTGAGTTTGAGAAGTTTTTTATAGATCCTGGATATCAACCTTTTGTCTGTACTGTCATTTAGACTTCTGAAGTGAATTGCGCTCTGCAGTCCTTTCTGAGAGAGATTGGGAGGTGGGGTAATGGTTATCCCTCAGCAGAGAAAGGGTCAAGTTTTAAATTAGAAAGACTTTAAAGAAGTAGATCAGATCTATTACTTTTTGTATACAAAGTCAGAAGGATCTGGAGGGAAGATGATCCAAAATCTTGGCAGTAAAATAAAATGCTCCCAAAGCTAAAATCCAATAGCATCCTAGAGAGAATGGATGGTTTTAGTAGAACTGCTGATAAACTTCAAGTCTAAGACTTATCACTCAGGTTACCTCTCCAGCTTTTCTACAGCGGTTTCCCCAGGGAATGATGAAGAGAGGACACTTCAAACAGTCAGCTTTATAATGCTGTACTTAAGAAGTCAGTGAATAATAACTATTAGAGTTCTCTGGATAAACCAGCTTGAATTAAAGGTGCTTCTTTTGTTTCCTTACTTTAAAGTAGAGCTTCTCTAGTCCATGGGGATTACACCAAGAGCAATGAGTCATATCTGAAATGAGGAAGGGAAAGTGTTGTCAAATTTCATGTTGATTCATAAGAATATGCATGAAGCGTTGTTCATGTATTTCAGTGGGGCAGGGAGACATAAGGGAAGACCAGAGAATCAAATGTTTGAGGTGGGAAGAGTTTCTATTTGCTGTGAAAGATTGAAGAACCTTGCTGTTTTCAAATAGAATTGATTCTATCATATATACATTATTCCTGATTTTTTTGTTTTCTGATTACTATTTTTGCTTATAATATAGTCAAGTATGAGGGAGGGAAGGAGGAAGGGAGGGAGAGAAAGAGAGAAAGAGAGAAGAGAGAGAAAGAAAGAAAGAAAGAAAGAAAGCAAGCCAGGCTGTTCAGCTACAAGTCAAAAATATTTTGCCACCTGCTATGTATTTTGCCAGCCAGTTAAAATCTTTAGCATTCTTTGGTACAAAGCCTTAAGATGCTTGTGGGGTGGAGGGAAATTTTCCTCCATTGGAATCTTTTGGATGATAGTCAAATACTTCTGTAATTTCCTTCACCATTTTTAGCTACTGTTGGCATCATTTATTTCAAGTATGCCTCTGGAATGTCAAGAAGATGCCAGATATTATTTTGAATGTTGTATTTTAATATAATATGAAGCTAAAGTTGTTCCTAGAGACTTCAGAAATAAATGTAGGGTGCTTCTTTCTTATCTTTAAGCAAAACGGACAACTTTAATTAAAGACCAAGTAGAATTTTTGTCTATCTCCTAACTGTGAAAGTAGATTAGAAAGGAGTTTTTAATCCTTTGGCCACAGGCAATAACAGATTTACCTGTCGGGAGGGGGGGAAGGAATTGAATTGAATGAAAACCAGAAGCTAGACTTAACAGTTAAGTCATCAAATGGTCAAAATACTTGGTCCAAAGCCAATGATTTCAGTCGAGTTGTTTTGTCTTGGATATGAGCATTTGAGTCCTCCTCATATAAACCTTTCAGAATAATGATTCTAGCAATACTCTGAAATAAACATTCTATATTTATTTCCCTAGCTGAATAAGTCTATAATTAGAAAGCATATCATTGCTAGTCAAATTCCTTGAAATAAGCATATGAGGTTGGTTTTCCTGGCACCAATAGGGAAAGAATGATAGAGCAGGGAGAGACTTCATGAGATCATCTAATCCATACTAAAATCATTCAAATACATGGTTCTTTAGTCAAAGGTTTCCCAGGGATTTGTTACACCAGCAACAAGAGTAGGACTAGGCCTCTAACAATAAAAGAGGCTTGCTTGCCTTTCTGATCAAGAATCATTGCAATATCAAACAAAGGATAAATTCTTTTCTTAAGAAGCTTATGACTAACTCAGGTCTCTACAAGCATTCCAGGAACAAGATTCTTTTTGGTTACCAAGATCGTAAGTGTGATTTTGGCCCAGAGGCTTAAAAACCAAAGCACATAGGCTGTGTCTCACTTATTCTGTGCGCCATTTCTCTTTCTCATTCCTATGCATTCATTCCTGTGATTTCCCCTCCCCCCCCTTGTTATATTGAGAAATAATTACAAGTAATTTAGCTGGCTTACCTGAATTAATCTCTTATCAGGTTAACTTATTTGAACTAACACCACAAAAAACAATTAACAGAAAAAACTTTCCTGTTCCATTCTTTTCAGCTCCTATCCCATTATTTTTAGCTTTGTATCCTTGGGCAATTTGTTTAAGCTCTCTGGGCCTCAGTTTCTTCTTCGGTATTAAACAAGAACATGAATCTAGATTACTGAAAGAGTCTCTTTTAGCTCCAATACTCTATAATGCAATCTATCATAAAGCAAAATTGTGACCTTTAGCATGAAGAAAGACAGTAGGAGGGAAACATGTTAGGAATTTTTTTCTCATTTCTCCCACTCCACAAATGCTGCAAATGGCGAAGTCAGTAACTCAGAACTTTAGTAGGTATATTGATTTGGGTAAAGTTTCACCCAAAGCTTATGTATTTAAGGGTGAAAGGGAGAGAAATTCTAAGCTATGATCTTTTATTTCCCCAATTTTGACAAGGTTTAAGACTTGAAACCTGTTCTATTTTAAAATAGAATACTGAATAACATATCCTGTGTTAGTTTCTTAGGAAATAAAAGCTAACTGAAGTTAATAGGTAACATTAGTATTGACTTCTTCCTTCTAATTTTAATAAAATATAACTTTTTATTTTCCCCATATTTTTGTGGTAAATTGTGTTTATTGTGGGTAAATATTTTTTTGTAACAGTACTTTGTTAAAATCCTCCCTGCCCCGCCCCAATTTCAAAATACATTCCAGGAAGAAAATATTGCTAAAAGTTGACTTTTAATGATTTCCTTCCATACATACAAATGGAATATTTTTCTCTTAGAGTTCAAATTTTATCAATGGCTTTGATTGTAAGGAAAAGAAGAGAATATTTTATTGATAACCTCCTACTGCTATTTCCTCAAATGGCAGACAGAACTATGGCTATGAGAAAACTATTGGAAAGTTCTGATAATAATAAAATACCAAATTTTGGTTAGACAGTGTAATTAACAGACTGGAAAAAGGAGCTAATATAAAAGAACTAGTAATGTTTCATTTCCTGAATTTTTGTCTATAAACATTTTGTCCACTTCCCATTTTATGAAGCTATTGCAGAAATTTCCTGCCCTCACAAATCTTAGAGATAGTTTTACTTAAAAGTTGTATGTGGAAAGCTTACTACATTTATACTAATATAGACTTGGTTTCATGTGAATGACCGAGGAGCCCATCTTTTCTATTAGATGCTGCTAGGAATCAGCCTTAGTGACACATCACATCTCTCAAAGGTAACACTTTAACTGTTATCTACTTAGCAAGTCAAGCTGATAAATTTTAGGTTAGCTCAGTGACACCACTGAGCATTTATTAACTATTGCAAATAATTATATATGGACAGATAATAGCTCCAAGAATAGGTGGTAACCAATTACAGTGCTCATGTTTGTATTTTTCTATCACTGCTGAAAAGATAAATAAATTAAAAATTTTCTACAGAATCTATAAAACCTGATTATGCAAAGTTAAAATTGTATTCATATTACAGAACCAATATAATATAATTTTATACCTTTTGTGGATAGAATATACAAATTCAGAGGACATTCCAAAACAACATCTGTGGCTTTCATCTTTAAAAACCCCTCAATTGGGGCACCTGGGGGGCTCAGTGGGTTAAGCCACTGCCTTCAGCTCAGGTCATGATCTCAGGGTCCTGGGATTGAGCCTCCCATCGGGCTCTCTGCTCAGCGGGGAGCCTGCTTCCTCCTCTCTCTCTGCCTGCCTCTCTGCCTACTTGTGATCTCTGTCAAATAAATAAATAAAATCTTAAAAAAAAATAAAAACCCCTCAATCTTTAAGTTTGTTTTCATGGTATATTCTATTAGCTCTAATTTGAAGATTAAGAATATACTTCAGATTATGTTGAACTCAGTAGGAAGAAAAAATCTATTTTTCAATAGAATTCCAGTGGTAACGACAGTAGGAGCCGGTAACTTGGTAAATACAATAAAGTCTCTGTGGAAATCATGAATGAAGAACATATTTTTAACAAGATTAACCATGATGATAATTTCCAGGTACATTATTTATTTTCTAAATTGTCCTGCTTCAAGAAAGCCTCTCTGTAAAATAATTCAATCAATAAGACCTTAAAATATTAAGACATAAGACATTCAATATATTTTCTTCAAACTATATTTCACTGACTTAGTATATATTCCAAGTAAGAAGGCATTAGTTTTACACTTGCAATTAAGACATTTTCATTGGTTCAAAAGTCCCAATTAAGAAAAATCTATACCTTGCTGAAGTACTAAGAAGAGTTATAAGATTGAAAATTGTCCAGTATTATTTTCTACTCTAGACAACAGTATTTTGTGTGTTTCAACACTCAGCTCCTGCAGCTAATTGGCATATGATACAGATAATAGGTCTCTTAATACTTTGAACCATTGGATGTAACTTACATTCACAATGTAACTTATATTCACAAATAGAGGAAACTTTCAGTTTTGCATAGAAATGAAGGATGAGGAAATTTAGAAGTTAGATTTCTGAAAAGACAATTTAAAAGATTCTCATTTAGATATTTACCCATGTGTTAGCTCCTTGGTAGCCCTAGTCATCCAGTTTGCTCAGAGTTGCCTTGTCCTGTAATAGTTGACTGTAAATGGCCCCACCTTTACCCTTACCTTGGGTCTCACATATAATTTTTTTGTTTCCCCTGCTGCCACTCCCACCTCCCAACCCACTTCCCAGTAGATGTGGTGAAGATCAGGGGGTACATTCTCCCTATTTTACTTCTTGTTCTCAGTTCCTACTATTGCTAAAGTATGTCTTTTATATCCTTCCTCTTCTAACCATCCTTTAAAAAAACAACAACAAAAAAAGATTTATTAAACTAAGAGAACATGAGCATGGGACTGGGAGAGGGTAGAGGGAGAGAGAGAATCTTAAGCAGACTCTCCACTGAGCACGTTGCCCAACATGAGGCTCGATCCCATGACTCCAAGATCATGACCTGAGTCAAAATCAAGAGTTAGATGCCTTCCAACCGAGTCACACTGGCATCCCCTTGCTGTCCTTTTCTATCCATTCTGCACAGACCCAAATGTAAACACATGTGTTTTTATACCAGGAAGTGAGGTTAAAGATTTGGGTTGTATCTTAAGATACAAAGACATCATAGCACAGGAAATAACATCACATTGAACAGGAGACCTCCCGGTTCACTGGCAGTACTCACCACTAGCCAATACTTTTGCTCAGGACCTAGATTCTGATGACTTCCTGGGCCATCTTCCCTACTTGCTGTTATCCCCCACTGCTTTTCTGGTCTTCAAACGTTTGATTCATACATTTATTGCTGAAGCAAAACATGCTTCTTACTTTATTATGCAGGCACCATTTTCTTTGTCCAATTTTAAGCTCATTTTAGACAAGCTCCAAATGCAGAGACAATGATGACTTACCAAGATGTTTTTGCTTAACAAAGCAGTTTTTCCATGAGGAATTGTCACCTGCTTTTGAGCTACCTGCCCACCCAACCACACACAGGTTTTATAGCACATTCTACATTTTGAAGGCTATTTAGCCAGCAGAGAATTAAGTTTTGAAGAGCCTTAGAAAGAAACCTGGGATTTATTCCCTTATTCTTCCTATTCCCTCCTGACCATATCTAAATCCCAAAACTTATTGATTCTATTGAAAATACCTCTCTTCCTTCTGCTGCTACCCTAACTCAAACCAGCATTATTTTTCCTTTTTACCAGGTTAATATAATAGCTTCCTAACCTATTGTTGGGAGGAAATATTATCCTCTATCAATTTAGGTCCATGTGATTGGGGGCCTATGAATGAATTGATAATAGATTAACAGGAGAAGAATTTATTTTCACATGCATGTGGGAGCACCCCACAAGAAGTGATTCCCTTATTACAAAGAGTAAGAGTTTCTTACTCTTACAACTCTACAAGGAGTAAGAGTTTCTCTACCAGCTCAACAAAGGAGGGTGAGTTTAGGGCTTCAAAAGTTGGAAGGTTCGGATGAGACTCGCTTACACAATTTTTTGGAATGTCCCAGTGCCCAAGGCCAGTTGTCTGGCCTCCCTGACTCAAAACTTCCCTAGAGAGGAGGTTTGTGGTAACTGACTCTCATAAAGCCCTGCTTTAGTCATAGAAGAGTAGTGCAGATAAGATTTCTCTCTGCAGATGTTTTCACTTTGAAATAATCTTCATACCATCTTGGTGGGTTTTTGGTCTCTACACCATGCCCCTACATTCAGTCTTGTTTCTGCAAATCTGTTCTCCACATTGCAGTCGGAATGATATTTCTAAAACACCTGATCATGACACTCCCTTTCTTCAAAACTCTTCAGTGGCTTTTCAATGCCAAGGATTATGACTTATAATCCTAGATTTACCACTTGCTTACTAAAGCTTAAAGAACAAAGGAATAAAATTGTCTAAGTCTAGCCTATGTATCCAGAGTTTATTTACATGGTAGGAAAGGTAAAGCAAGGTGGGTAAATGATATACAAAAATATTAATCTTTAGTGCCATCCCACACTTTGGATCTATGTTTCTCAGATTTTATTTCTAAAACCAGTGCTTTAGGCAGTGTGCCAGGCACCAAATCTTTTTCTCTTCCCTTCAGTTTTAATTAACATTTCATTCCTTTAGGGTCTTACTGAAATGCTTCGCTAAGTAAGTTCATAAGCTTATTCTTATGAGTGTTAATAAGTTAATGTACTATGCATTTCCACATACAGTGTTCCTATTTTAATAAGTTCCTTCATGACTTATTCCACAAGATGACCTATAAAAGGCATTTCAGATCCTGAAGCAACAAGCTGGGGGAGAAAACTTGAGCAAATGGGCTTTTGAGCACCTCTTAACTCCAGGTTCTTGCTCGGCCTATGAACAGAAGGGGCTCTGAAGGGAAGAATTCCATTGCCTTTGTATGATCTGCACCTCGCAGGCATGGGTTTCCTGCTACTCTGTGTGACCCTATTGTGTAGCACAACTTAAGGTGATATTTTGCTATATAGCTACACTTCATACTTATGTTGTTGGGTTGTTTTTTTTTTTTTTTGCTTTATTTGAATCTAATTTACATGCCATAAAATTCACTCCATTGAAGTGTACGGTTGAGTAATTTTTAGCTATTCTTCATTGTGTAACCATTAACACTATCTAATTTTCAAGCATTCTCATCATCCCAAAACAAACCCTGTACATCAATGGTCATTTCTCATTCCCATTCCCACTTCCCCAATATCGCATAAGGTAATACATAATCTATTCTCTGGCCTTATAGATTTGTGTATTCTGGATTTTTCATATTTCACAAAAGATCATACACTATGTGACCTTTTGTGACTGGCTTCTTTCACCTAGCATCATGTTTTCAAGATTTATGCATGTTGTAGTATGAACCTCGTAGTACTTCATTCTTTTTTATTTCTGACTAGTATTCCATTATGTGGATGTACCACCACTGTTTACCTTTTCGTCAGTTGACGCACGTTTGGGGTAGTTCTACTTTTTGTCTATCATGAATAATGCTGCTATGAATACAGGCACATAAGTTTTTGTGTGGATATATGTTTTTGGTTTTCTTGGGTATATATCTTGCTATGGAATTGCTGGGTCATATAGTAATTCTATGCTTAACATTTTGGGGAACTGCCAAACTGTTTCAAAAGTGGCTATACCAGTTTATATACCCATCAGTAAGTATTAGGATACCAATTTCTCCACATCTTCACCCACACTTGTTATTGCCATACTAGTAACTGTGAATTAGTCTCTCATTATGGGTTTGATTCCTCTTTCCCTAATAACTAATGCTGTTGATCACCTTTTCTTGTGATTATTGTATATCTTCTTTGGAGAAATATCTATTCGTAAGAAATATCTATCCTTTGCCCATTTTTAATTGTTACTTGTCTTTTTATTATTCAGTTGTAAGAGTTCTTTATATATTTTGTATAGAAGTTTTTTGTAAGATATATGATTTATTAAATATTTTCTCCCATTCTACTGGTTGTCTATTTACTTATTTGTTGGCTTCTTTTGAAGTACAAAATTTCTTAAGTTTGAGGAAGTCCAATTTGCTTGTTTTGTAATTGTATCCAAGATAATATTGCCTAACCCAAGGTGATAAAGGTTTACTTTTATGTTTTCTTCTAAGAGTTTTATAATTTTAGTTTTTAAATGTAGGTCTAGGACCCATTTTGAGTTAATTTTTTGCAGGTGCTGTGCAATAGGTATCTAACCTTATTCTTTTTCATGTAATCCTGGCAGTATTTGTTGAAATTACATATGCTTTTATTTTTTATTTATTTATTTATTTAAAAAAGATATTTATTTATTTATTTATTTATTTGACAGAGAGAGAGAGAGAGAGAGAGATATCACAAGAAGGCAGAACAGCAGGCAGAGAGAGAGGGGGAAGCAGTCTCCCTGCTGAGCAGAGAGCCCAATGCAGGGCTCAATCCCAGGGCCCTGAGATCATGACCTGAGCCGAAGGCAGAGGCTTAACCCACTGAGCCACCCTGGTGCCCCTACATATGCTTTTAAATCATATCTAGGAGGCTTTTAAGTTAGCAGTTATATTAGCTATCTGTCACTGGGTATCTAGTAAGCAAATCCAACCCTTAGAAGCTTCAGGTACCAGTATTGGTTTTATAGATTTGTACACACTGAACATCCCTTCTTCCTTCTGAATAATTTGTGATTTTGTTCTGTTGAATATTTCAGGTGCCCAGATGTATTTCTTTCCCAAAGTAACTATATCATGTACTGTATTTAAGGTTAGAGTGAGTGAGAATTGTTATGAGTAATTAAACTTGACCTACAAAGAGCTAGCAATTATCCATTCATTTCCTCAAGAAAAATTTATTGAGTACCTACTATACTCTGTGACTTGGACATAATGCTGGGAATATAAAGTAATGAACAAAACATAGTCCTTGTTCTCAAGGAACATATTTTAGGGAGAAGAAGCCAAAAAATAACAAAAGTACACAGGTAATATATAACATGTGAACTGCTGATACATGTTTAGGAGAATATTAAATTAAAAGCATTTAAAAAATTAAATGTATAAGCAGAGAAAGGGAGAGAGTGATACCTAAAGAGATTGCTAGTATATAAAGCGTAGTCAGAGGTCTCTTTGATTAAAACAACTTTTAGTCAGAACCTGGAAGGTTGCAAAGAGCTATCTATGCAGATTACAAAGCAAGAATGTTCCACTCAGTGGGAATAGCAAGTGCAAGTGACCTGGAGGGGGAACATGCTTGGCTGAGCTCAAATTTTCCCTGTCCCTCTGTATTTTTAGTGCAAACAGCATTATTTCTGTACATATCCCCCTTTCACCATACTTTCTTTTCTAAAAATAATTTGCCACCAAGGACTGTACATTATACCATACCTAAGAAGATTCAGTTTGGATAATGTTTCAAAATTAGATAAATTAAGAGTAAGGCAAAAACAACAAAGGAAACAAAACATTTTCCTACATTACATATTGCAGCCTGCTGAAGCATACTTCTGATGTTGCAACTTCGTTTCAATTCACAAACTTAACTGAATGCCTGTGGTGATGTTTCCCAAATCATAATTTGTTGACCCATATTTGTGGTTCAGAGCTTTCACTAGGGACCTGACAATGGTTCGAGCAGTTGAACATAGTTAGTCAGGCTTTAGAAATTTATGATAACATGTTTGCATTCTGACAATCCAGAATGTAATGAATGCCACTGGGATGACTCAAGTCCAAGGAGCTGTATGTTGAGGAATCTGTATGGCTTATGAACAGCCCACCTTGAGCATCATCGTCTGTGACACACTGGGTGTGTATCATGGATCAGTCCATCACTTACGCCAAACATATAACTAGGGTAATTCAATGACTCATTGGAGTTAATGTTAGAAAATCAGTTGTTGTTGCCTATATATATATTCCCATTAAATATCAATATCCGAAGAAGATATATTTGCCATGAAAATTTCAATGCATTATATAGCCATTAGTTTTCTTAAAAAGTCATCACTTTCCGTGAGTAATGTCCTGAAAATCAATGCCCCAACCTTACTCTATTCCTCCTTGCCCATTTTTGTGATCTCCATTTCGGATTACCTGAGGCAGTTTGCAAATCTTAAATAGACTGAATATATGAAATCAAGATGCTTTAATACCTTCAATATTTAAACTTGGAATATTCTAGAAGGCTCTAAATTAAATTAAAAAGCAATCATGGCATGCCCTTTTGTCTTTCATAAAGTATATTTAATTCCTACCCACTGCCTAAGGTAAAAATAATCCTTCTTGTCCCTGAACTCAATTTAAAACCTTTTTCCCTTGCCTAGCATTTCTTATGTCTCATTTTACATGTTGTATCATACATAATACATCCCTAGACTGCCATCACCTAGGAGCATATCCTAGGGTTGTAGAGAATTCTTAATAAATATTTACTAATGTGTTATTAGTTATTATGACTTAGAAGTATTAGGAATATAAATATTCAGAATGATCCCATGGTATTCAACTTTGTTTCTATTTTGTTTTTTTAACATTATGTGTTTAGTTTGTGTGGCTTTGGTTTAAAAAAAATTAGGAGAGGAAGAGTGGGAAGAAAAGTTCAAAGTGTATTATTCCTTTAAGGATATTTTTTCTTTGGTTTTACCTGCCCTGTGGTCAGAAATAGATTACAACGTAAAAAAAAAAAAAAAAGTTATATTGAGTTCTAAAGGCTATTTCTTTTAAATGTGGCTGGAATGATGGTCCTTAAAGGGTGTCACCAGATTAAACCTGCCAAGTAAGGAAGGTGGAGCTGTGTGGGAAAGAGGCTTTGTTTAATCAGGTTGTATAAAGTTTTGCTGAGACATGTTGGGAAAGAAATCCAAGGTAATGTGGACTTAGCATGAAATCCCAGACTGAAGCACACCTTAAAAAAGTTAGGGCTCTTTTTCCATCCTCTTGGAAATTCATATACCATAAAATTAACTCTACTTAATATTTACATATAGCCCCTTCCCTAACATTTGTGGGATTTGAAAAAGAGTATAAGTAGAAGCCCAGGTACAACATATCAAGTTATAAATTGTGGTGAGTATCTATAAGTAAAGTGTGTTCTATCCTCTCACCTTAAAAAATATACTTTAGGTAAATGGTTTGAAACCTTGGAATTTCATATTTAAAAGTAGAAATTCTGGGAGAGTCAGCTTGAATGCCTGTAGCCCAGCCTCCCTTCTTTTCCCATTCTCAGCTCCATCCCACAAGATGAGAGGTCTGAAGACAAGGCAAGATCTCTCAAAATTATTTTTAAAGATATAGAAAATTTAACATATAATCATGTATCCATTATCTAAGAGAGAGGTGTAACACTATGAATGATCTAAAAGGATGAGCAATATATCACATTTGTCACTGGGTGCACTGCAGTGATTAGTAAACTGTGGATATCTATGTACTTCAAATAGATCATTCCAATTAGAAATTAATGAGATTGTAGTCCCTCTCAAAAGGGTCTGGAAAGCTGTCAAGTTTCCTTTATGTACTGAAGGATCAACTTCATTTCACTCCTTACAACACTGCTCTGCACTGTGGGAAAATGAAGAACATTATCTCCTGCTGAGCAGAGCCTAGCAGGGGACGGACAGGGGGATGCCTCCTTCATTTAGGTGTTTTCTACCCTCACTGGTGGTTTCACATCTCTTTCCTTGAATGCCCTCGTTCTTCTGTGCATTTTGGAAGTTTTTCTTAAAACTTTGTAACCCTTTTTTTTATAACCCATAGGTTACTATGAGATGCCAATTATCTTTGGCAATGAGAAAGTTGAAGCTATATCTTTAGCCTTTTGAACAAAAAGTATTGAAGCCCTAACTATATTTACTTTTGTGATACAGTGATATTTGAAAGGAGATAATCAAGAAAATGTAGCATAGAAATAAGAAAAAATTACTTTTTATGTGGGATTGTGGCTTTTAATTTTTTAAAAGGGTATTTTCCAGCTGGTGTCTGTATTTTGGAAGTAGAAAAGTCAAAGACTTGAGTGTAGGTAATAGGAGAAGCCATCAAAGAGTGCAAGATGCACTTAAGTATTTGTTAGTAAAATGAATCAGATGTTTGAGCAGATATTACAAATACATGTATGTGAACTAGTCAGGTTTTAGACTACATTTTATTAAATGTATTAAATGTCTTGGATAACTTGAAGTGGTAAATTTAATTTTTTGTGACCTCATTTGCCGGAATCTGTGATGAGTCATGATAGTTTACTGATATTTTAAGTGATTCACACCCTGGATCATGATCATTGTAACTGTTTGTAGGTTTCCTTATTACCCAATCATGTTCTCCAACATTTTTTTACTTTGTGAAGAAGAAAGTGGGTAATTGGCATATGTAAACAAACAAAGGAAACAAGAAGGAGTTCCAGGTCCTTGGGGACAAGAACGTCTCATTCGCTCACCACCCTGTTTCCAGAACATAGAATCCAGAATGGCCCAAAGCAGTGTCCTCAGTAACTTCTTGTTGGCTGACAAAAGAATAAATGAATTAATGGAAGTAATTTATATCAAGCCCAGGGATTCGTGTTTTGTATATTGTATGGCATTGTATCTACTGCTACAGGCAAATAAAATGTGAATAAATGAGGTTATACAACCTACAAGAGATAACACAGCTTGTGAAATGATGGACTCAGCAACCAACAGCTGACATTTTATTATTTCTATCCCCTCATAATATTTGAATGTATCACAAATTCAAATCTTGTTAGCTTTAATACATACAGAGATATGGGAGGTAGTATATAGTTAGTAGCCTCCTTTCAAGATTACCAGCATAGTTTGAAATAGAGAAGTCAGTCATCTATGACCGAAAATGGCCAAAATCTGCACTAAGTGATCCTGGATCCTCTGCTTCAGTGAGAAACAGAATTCCCAGGCTGACTTCTGACCTCTCCCTGGTAACAGTCAGCAACAGGGACCTGTCATGGCCACACAGAGCAGAAAGAACAAAGTGTTACCTGTTCTCCAGAATCTTTCTTTCCAATTTGCTCTGACTTCCTGGACTCTGGGCCTTGGTTACCTAGAACGATGGCCTTTGCCAGCTGTGCTTGGCCTTACCTGACTTCCCTGGACTCCAGCCTAAAATATAACAACTTTATGCCCCTCCCAACCTTGTGCGTACCTCCTATGGCCTTCCTGAAGCTCTCAAACTATGGTATCTTCCAAAATCTACCTGGCTAGTCAGACTCCTCTGCATGTTCTCTTGGCTTGCATAACCTCATAACCACCTAAGTACTGAACTGCAGAAAACCTTTGGAGTCCTAAAAAATAATTGGAAAATAAATTAGCCTTATTCTAAATGGTCTTCTCTGTTATTGTATTATAATACTTATGTGGGTCTTCCCTCTGTTTGGGTAGGCCTGAGAGATGAACCTTCAAGAAGCCTATCAGGTGACCATCTTCTTTTATCTACAGGTATCTGACATTTGCAAAAGGACTAGTGTGTGTACCTGTGTGCATGTTTAATGTATATCGGATAAGCTTTGCATTGTTTTGCTAAGGTGCTGTTAAATGTTAGTTTGAACTGATACCAAATGGTCTTGTAAAAAACAAAATGAAATCTGAACTCTAGTACTGATGAAAACCAAACACACATCAGATACTGTTCCTCTTATTAGCGACAAGCATCTTTACTTAGGATGAGATAGTGATGGCCACAGTTTAAGGAGCACAGTTTGTTGGTTTGTTTTTTTTTAAGTCACCTTTGTAATGTCTTTAAAGACCTCTTTTACTTGTCAAGGACAGAGGCAGAGAGGGAAAAAATATTAACAGGCTTTCCCTAACAAGAACTCTTGAGCTAATGTTATCTAGACTGTCTCACTGTAATAGGATGCATACTTGAAAAAAATTCATTCTTCAATGTGAATTGTATTAATCACTGAAACGATGTTAAAGTTCTTGCGAGAAAGATAAACTATTTTCTAGTTTTTAACCTGTGAGACTGAACATCAGGCAGATACAATCAGAAGTTGTTCAACTAATTTGTTTTAAACCCTGGTTATTAAATACTTGGTTAAAATTTTGCTTACCAAGACTCAGTTTGGAATAGTAGAAAATGTTAATTTCAGAATGTCTTAGATTCAGGGCACCTGGGTGGCTCAGTGGGTTAAGCATCTGCCTTTGGCTCAGGTCATGATCTCTGGGTCCTGGGATTGAGCCCCATGTTGGGCTCCCTCCCTGTGTGGAGTCTGCTTCTCCCTCTCCCCATCCCCCCCAACTTGTACTATCTCTCTCAAATAGATAAATAAAATATTTTTAAAAATTTTAAGAAAAGGGGTGCCTGGGTGGCTCAGTGGGTTAAGACTCCTGACCTTTGGTTCAGGTCATGATCTCAGGGTCCTGAGATTGAGCCCCACATCAGGCTCTCTGCTCAGTGGGGAGCCTGCTTCCCTCTCTTTCTCCGCCTGCCTCTCTGCCTACTTGTGATCTCTCTCTCTCTCTCTCTGTATCAAATAAATAAATAAAATCTTTAAAAAATTAAAAAAAAAAAGACTGCCTTGGATACTACTTGCATATTGTAGCCAGATTGGTTTACATAAAAAAAACATTGTTTTAGAACACATCACAGTTAAAATGGCATTTGGGAGTCTTGTGAATTCAGGTGAAGGCAGTATGGCTTTTAAAATGAGCAGGGCACTGGGAACAAGAATGACAGTTGACTTCTGGTTCTAGCTTTGCCAATAATTAGTTTGGTGGGCTTGGACAGGTCATTTGACTTCCTTCGGCCTTAAATGTTTTTCACTATAAATGAGGAGCTGGACTCTGATTCCTAAGGTTAATTAAAACTATGAAACCATGTGATTTTTTTTCCTAGAAGTTTCTATCAAAATACACATTGCTTTTTTACTTATTTCTGGGCCCATCCTAAAAGTATTACTGGACCTTATCCAGTCACAGCTTTGGCAAACAGTATAGCTACAGAAAGGCTACTTGCGTCACTTGATTTTATTTTTTAACGTTCAAACAATACCTGGCAAATAAAGAAATGTTCTTGAATTGTGACTGGCACAACGATACATGGCTAGCTGCACAGAGAATTTAAGCAAACTATACATATGGTCAGGGTGCAGATCGTAGGTAAGGATTAATCTGCAATTACCTGCATTTGTGAACCAAACCAATGTTGTAAATTGTGCGTGTGGGATATATGCCAAAAGCCCAAATGTATAACACAGTTTCTTTATGCATATATTCAGTTTTGTTATTTTAGCACAGTTTCCACTCTCCTACTCATTGGCTTTTCCGCTAGAATGCACACATACTCAGCAATTTTTTCTAGCCCTCCCCTTCCTAGTCTTCTGTTGCATTTACCACCATGGTCTACCCTTTATTCCTACACTCTTTCACTTCTGTGGCATTACTCAACGTTGTACATTGGCTTTCACTCTTCTCTCCACATGTTAAATTTAGGTGTAATATGAGATATATTCCCAGACCCTCTACTCTTCTGTATTGTGTCTTGCTCCTTTACAGTTTTCTTAACTAATTGTCACTAATGTGTGGACAGCTCCAAAATTAACATCTTTATTTTTTTTATCACTTTTGTACAGTTTAAAACTAACTGCCCACTGACTATATTCTCATTCATTCATTCACCAGAGTACATACAATGAGAGGACCGTTTAGGGCCATTGGAGTATTTGAGAAATCATTTTTTAAATATATCCTTTCTAGGAAGATGTGTTATGTGATATGTCTCAATACTTGTTGGATATTTTTAAAGGCCTTCTCAATTTTTTATAGGACTAAATTAGAAGTCCTATTTTTAAGGAGTTAATGACTTATGTTTTTGATGATTTAGAAATTACTTAGGGAAAAAAGAATTTTAATAAGTGGTTTATAGATTGTATTAATTTTCAACTCAATCTTACTTTTGCCTGAAAAATCAAAGATATAGATAAAGTGCCATTATATGAAACACGTCTGTAGTCAGATTACTCGCTTTTCTCTTCTTTTCTTGTCTAGCACTCTGAACCACCTTCCATGCCTGCTGCCCAAATCAGCTCTCCCCATCCTGTTTATATCATCTTTTGTCACTCAGCCTTAAAGCAGAGAAAACATGGCTTTTCCCTTTCCCTCTTGCCTGGACTCCTGTATCCATTCAGGTAGTACGTGGATTCTTGCTTCACTCTATTTTTCAGAAGCACCCCTCTGCATTCCCTCTGCCCCTCCGCAAGTGAGAATGCTTGCAGCTGCCATGTGGCAAGGGTCATGAGTTCAGTCTCAATTCCTAAGTCCCTTCCAAGTCCCCCTTGACCCCTGCCTGCCAGCTGAATCCTTGTGAAGTGTTTTATACCATACTGTCCTATCATTAGTAGCTCTCCAGTGACTACAGCGTGACCTCTCCAATGACCTTCGCATTCAAGACTACCACAACTATCTGATCTTTTCAAGAAAAGTTAAACTGTTGTTTTAAAAGGAAGAGGGGTTGTTTAGAACTGAGAAATTTAATGTAAGGGGAATTATGATTCTTAGCACGTTTGTATGTTTGTTTAATCTATCTGCAGGTCTATCAGGAGATAATCTCTGTAAACAGAAGTAAGAATCAACAACTATGGAAATAGATTTTTAGAACAAATACACTGACAAAAGGAATAATAAGAGCAAAAAGTAGAGGGATTTGGCTTCCTGCTTGAGTGAACCTGGGGCCTCCTAGACACACTAGGATAATTTGGGAGCCTAAGGATGTAATAATTTAAATGAGAGCATTTAGTATCAAGGTCCAACTAGAAGTGAAGCAAGAATTTAATGCATTTGTGTGTTAAGGCCTATGATAAAGACTAATGGGTTAAGATAAGAAAACTTCAATTATTCTAACTATTTGATATTGTTCTTCAAATTAGAATAAAATACACATTTTAAGAAAGAATTGTTCTAATCACAATCCTTTCTGAATTTACACAATTTTCTTTAAATATAAAGCAAAATTACTGCTTCGTGAGACTTGCTGAAAGATGAAAATACATGAAGATGAAGATTGTCAAACAACGATACCCTTATAAGTAGTAGAACTGGAAACAAAGTGAAATGCAGTTTAGAATGAATGAGTGATCTAGAGTCAGACTGTTCAGGCTCAAATTCTGGTTATACTCTTATTCTGAGTACTGGGGGGCAAGTTACTTAATCTTTCTATGTTTCAGTTTCTTTAATTATAAAATATGAATTATAACATTACTTGCCTCATAGGGTTGTACAGAGGAAAAGTGATAATAATGTAAAGCACTTTAAAAAGGTACCAATTACATTTTTAACAGGAATTTTTTTTTATTTTTATTTTTTAATTTATTTGTCAGAGAGAGAGGGAGAGAGAGAGAGCGAGCACAGGCAGACAGAGTGGCAGGCAGAGGCAAAGGGAGAAGCAGGCTCCCCGCCGAGCAAGGAGCCCGATGCGGGATTCCATCCCAGGACGCTGGGATCATGACCTGATCTGAAGGCAGCCGCTTAACCAACTGAGCCACCCAAGCGTCCCATATTTTTGAGTACTTATTAGTGGCCCTGCAAAGTATGACACGTGTTTTATAGATGATGAACCTGAACCGGAGAGAGACTGATAGCTGCTGAAAGTAACACTGCTACCAAGCCCTACCGCCGTAGCAAGTCCAAGATCTTCGCTCCATCTCCAGACTGCCTCCTTGCTTTTGTATTGGTGGAGATAGGATAATGGATACTGGCCCTGTCTTCAAGGTAACCCCTTAAATAGAAAAACAAGAACTGAATGGACAATTCTGCAAAGGTGATCTGGAAGCATGGTTTAAAAGGGTGCTTGATTGAGCCTGGAAGGGCTGGGGATGACTTTCATAGAAGTTTATACTGGCTAACCCAGGTCTTGAAGTATGGGCAGGAATTAGATCAGGGCTTGGGTGTGGTGGAGAGTGTCCTAACCAAAGGAAATAGCAGGCAAAAGAGTGGAGAGGATGCAAATGATACAGAATGTTCCGTATTTACGAGAGGTCAGCTAGGCAGGAATGTAGAACCCAGGCTAGAACAGGGGCCTGATTTTAAGGGAACAAAATTGAAGCAGTTCTCTTCTACTAGCCATGAAAATACAAGAAAAGGCAGTACAAATGCTTGTACACAATGATGTACACACTGGCCCCAATCAGTACCCTTAGATGTACAAGCTGATACTCATTAACTGCCAGGCATAGGACCAAATCCTGTTAAATATAATGTATGTCCCATGCC
Organism: Mellivora capensis; assembly: GCA_004024625.1. Lineage (NCBI taxonomy): Eukaryota > Metazoa > Chordata > Mammalia > Carnivora > Mustelidae > Mellivora > Mellivora capensis. The sequence continues at coordinate 18,504 of PISX010027886.1, forward strand.
TGGGGAGGCCAGATCTGCCTATAGGTAGTGTATACTTTTAAGGAAAATCACCTCATTAACAATTGAGAGAAATCACCCCTACCTCCTTCTTCCAGGTATTCTTTCTTAAGGAAACTTACGCATATTAGAATTATATGTTCAATTTCCTCTGTTTCTAATGGGAAATCATCTCCCCAACATCCTGTTTAAAAAATAACATTTTTAGTGTTTTAATCTAACCATTTTCATTACAGTAGATCATCTGTAGGTTACATTCAATGCTCTGCGGGTAAGCTACAGAGAAATATTCGTTTAATGGCCTCCTTACACTCTATTCCTAAAAATTGATTGCAAGATAATAGTGACTTTAATAGTGTAAGCTTATTACTTAAAACTACTTATTAAGAAGTAATTAAAATATAAGCTAGTTGAGGAAATTTTAGCACAGGTAAATTTAGCATAGTACCTTCCTTATGCTGAAAGACAACTTTGTCCTTCTCATGCCTCCCTGGATTGGTTCTGGAAAAGTTATTTGTATGGTGCCACCATGTTGAGAAACCACATATCTTAACAAGGTTAGTATCAGTGACAGTGGAACTCCTTACAATGTAGTCTTTAATAATTCAATTTAACCAATAAAGTATAAGGAAATGCCAGATACTGCATTAAGCACTAGGAATACTTTGAGTAAGACATAGCTCTGTCTTTAAATAACTCATTTTATATGTATAAAAATATAAAGTTTCCATGATTTAATATGATAAGTACTAATTTAGATGTATGGATCATATCCATATCAGACTTGAGAATCAAGTTTCCATGATTTAATATGATAAGTACTAATTTAGACGTATGGATCATATCCATATCAGACTTGAGAACCAGACCTCGAGAAAAAAATGAACCAAGTTGGTAATTTTTTTTTTTTTTTTGCTAGAACCTGGATGTGGGAGGGTTGAATCATTTTAGATAGGTCAGAAAAACATCTGATTAGCACTAACTTGTCTAGTGTTCATAATTCAAATGAATGATAATGTTACTGGAATTGCTCCTTTCCTTATCTTTGAGAACACCCGGTCTGCCTTGTAAGTGTTCTATAAATGCAAATTATGTAAAATGTACCTGCTTAACTAGAATTATTACCCTATATTATGTAATATATCATAAAATATTTTTAAAGTCAAGTCACTACCTAAAGGTGATAGTATTTCTAAGAACATTTAATGTGGTTATCATAATTTATATAAATTAAGATACTTTTGAGACTCTGAAAGCTATGAAAAATATTTCTCTAAAACTGAAGCAAATTTTTATCTATGAACCAGAGAAGTTTTAATGTGAATCCGTGAACTATTTGTCACTGTAATTTGAATTCTTTATTATGGATAATTTATTATGGATAAATCACAATTTTTAATCTGAATAGTCTTCACATTAAAATAATTTAAAGGAATGTCCTTTGTCTAGCCTGTGTTAGAACTCACATTTCCCAAATTACATGGAGAATTTCAGGTTCAGTATTTTCTCAGCTTTTCCATCTGAAGGTAACATCAACTTCCACAGTCAGCCATGTTGTTACTGTTACTTCTTTAACTCATTGCATTCTTTCCTAACATCCTCAATCCCAATAATCACATGACAGTGACACTGATTTTATAAATATAGTAAATTAGAGATTTTATAGTAAATAAAAAAAGATGATTGGATATTTAAAAATTAGCACGTTCCTATCATTTCATGTAGAGGAAAAGAAATGATACTGGTTCTATGTATTTGAAATACAATGTTAAAACATAGCAAATTAGTTTCAAACAAATTTCTTTTTTTTTTTTTAAGATTTTATTTATTTGACAGAGAGAGAAAGAGATCACAAGTAGGCAGAGAGAGAGGGGAGGAAGCAGGATCCCTGCTGAGCAGAGAGCCCAACGTGGGGCTCGATCCCAGGACCTTGAGATCATGACCGGAGCCGAAGGCAGAGGCTTAACCAACTGAGCCACTCAGGTACCCCTCAAACAAATTTCTTATTTATGATAGAATAAACTATACAGAGGGTCATAAATAATATTAAATATTATATGTTTTATATTATTATATATTTATTACATTTATTATACATATTATAATATTGAGATATTTCTAAATCTCCTCACAATAGAAACATGAAATAATTTTTACCCACTATCATATTAGAAAGGTATGCTGATATATTTGGAGGTAGATAATACCCTTTTTACCTATGAACAGTTAAATATCTCATTTTTTGGTCCTATTGCCTTTCACTTACAGATGGAAATACTTCTAGCTTTGCCCCCAGCTTTATTGAGATATAATTGGCATATAACATTATAAGTTTAAGGTGTAAGACATGTTGAGTTGAAACATTTATACATTGCAAAATGATTACCACCAGTCGTGCTGGCTAATACCTCTAACACATCACATAACTGTGGTGAGAACATATAAGATCTACTCATTTAGCAGTTTGTAGGTATAATACAGAATTATAAGCTGTAATCACCATGCCATAAAATAATACCCAGAACTTACCCATCTTTAACTAGAAGTTTGATTAAATGTACCCTTTAATCAATACTTCTAGTTTTTAAAGTGCTTTACCATGTATTTGATCCTCAAAAATCTCAATATATAAAAAGATGTTATATGCAACATATAACATATATAACATACTAATACCAACCATATATACAATTTAATATCTAGAGAGAGTGGGAAATGTGGTTCAAAATCATCTTTATTAAACCGAGAAAATGAAAAAAACGTTCATATGTTCTACAACTAGTCAGCAAACTACAGCCCAGAGGCCAAATCTGACCTACTACCTGTTTTTGAAAATAAAGTTTTATTAAAAGATAGAACTATTCATTCATTTACATATTGTTATGACTGCTTTTGTCATACATGACAAAATTGAGTAGTGAGCACTAGGCTCAAAAAGCCTAAAACTTTACTAATCCGGCCTCTTAGCAACAACAACAAAAAGTCTGACCTTGTTATGCACAATTTATCCTTAAAAATGATATTTTAAAGAACTAATTTAAAACTGTTTTTCTCATTTTATGATCTCAAATTTAATAGTATGTAATATATCATATGCACATTTTCCATGAGAAATCTGAATACCAAGGAAGGTGAAATAGAGAATTTCACAGCATTTAGTGTTAATATCTTATTTTACAGTACAGGAAGGAGCATATCAAAATATTTATGCTTATAATAAAATAATTAGGGAAGCTCTGATTATTGATAATGATACAACTAGCATGAAATCACATAAAAAAAAGTCTCCTCTTAAGGTGGAACTAAGATAGTTTTAATTTAGTATAGCACGCAATTCCCTTTCTACCAACATTTAAGATTAGCTTGTACTTAGTTAGCTAGGTCTTAATAGAAGCAAATACTGAATAATTCTTTCAGTCTTAAAATACACACTAAGGCTTATTGAACCCTACTTTTGAACACAATTTCCTATTAGGGAATTTTCCACTTGTGCACAAATATCTGGCTCTATTTTCTTTAAAAACATCCTCCACAGAAAAGATGTGCTATAATTCTATTATATCTAATATAAAATTGTACCAAAGCACAATCGACCTCAGCCGCAGCAACATCTTCCTAGGAACATCGCCAAAGGCAATGGGAGCAAGGGCAAAAATGAACTATTGGGATTTCATCAAGATCAAAAGCTTTTGCACAGCAAAGGAAACAGTCAACAAAACCAAAAGACAACTGACAGAATGGGAGAAGATATTTGCAAACGACATATCAGATAAAGGGCTAGTGTCCAAAATTTATAAAGAACTTATCAAACTCAACACCCAAAGAACAAATAATCCAATC